>JAYJMF010345970.1:0-11987 GCA_036873715.1 Salvia sclarea
TGCAACAACTTTGTTGATATTGTGCAAAACAATTATACATTTTGTGCAACTCTCGTAATATTTCGTACCTTCTCACGAAAAAATGCTCTCTCACGATAACCCACCCCTATCTATATATGTATTTATTAATTTTAATCTTTTAATATTCAATTCCAACATAAATAAGTCCAGTGGGGTTTCTGATATACAAAGGGGAACAAACTACTACTACGTTATGAGGATATTGAAAATCAGTTGTGTTTATTCAGTGGGCATCAAAATTATACTCCCTTCGTCCCACTCATCTTGAGCACTTGCTTTGTGTCACGAAATTTAAGAAAAGCTGAAAAATAGTGTGTAAAGTGATGATAATATATGAATATATATATTATTCAAAGTTGTGCGAAATAAAAGTGTTTCAAAAAAAGGACCATCTAAATTGGGACAACCCGAAAGAGAATATGAACCAAGATATGTGATGGAGGGAGTATAGCGACTACGAGGGGTTTTGCTTTGGAGCACAGGGTGCTCTGCACTCCCCTCTCACTGTAGCACTTTTAATAGTGCTACAGTGAGAGGGGGAGGGGAGTGCAGAGCATAGGGTGCTCCATAGAACTTCCCGACTACGAGTATTCATGAGCATACTAAAAAATCAGCACGAGTCTAATCTCTGGTCTCTGCTCCCTATATATTTATATATGTATGTCTACTAATATAGCTAGCTAGATATATATAACCATGATCTTCTTCTTTGGTTTATCTATCTATCAATATATATACATTAAATTTACCTAACTTATAGGGATCCACTAAATTATTGACAAAGGGTGCATCAACCATATTTTTTACTTTGTTCTTAATTTTGTACAGCATATAACACAGACCAGCTTTCAAAACGCACATGTCATATACCACAACCTCATGTCTTAGCAAATTCGTGTATTCATTTCCTTCATCTTTTTATATGCCAAGAAACAGACTTAAAGAATGCTTCACTTTAATACTGAAACACTAGTAAGAATAAGATCTGTAAATTAAATTAGCTTTTAAAATGCATGTGCATAAAATAAGTGCACGGTCGACATTATAATTATGTCACAATATAAAGAAAAAGAATCATAGTATAGCTAAGAACCTGCAGATGGACGTAGAATAAATGGTTTTTCAATCTCCGGGGTTTTTATTAATAGCCTTTTGACTACATTGTAAATTCTTTATTTGCTCGAAATTTCAGTTTATTTTAATAAATTTCATATATTCAGGACCAAAAGAGAAGAATTAAAAATAAAAGAAGTTGGTTGTATGTGGGATTAGGTGGGAATATAAATGAATAAGATAATATTAAGAGAAGTGGTGTGTATGCAAGACATATGCACTGATTTTAATCATATATAGTGAAGAATAATGTGGATCGAGATTGAAGTATTCTATTTAATCTTAATATGCAGTATAAGTTTTTTTACAAATGTAACTTAATCCTTCAATTTTTCACAAACAAATTTTAATTTCTATGTTGACTATGAAAATAAAAATTCATAAACAAGATATAATTTTTAAAGTAAAAGGAAAACGAATATATTTCTAATTACATTTTTTTACCGTTGGTATATGTATAGGATAAGATAAGGGAGGGTGTGAGAGAGATGCATATGCATGTTTTATTTATATATAAAATTTCTCATACAACAAATTTTCTAGTTTACAATTAGGATGAGAAGTCCAAGTGAGAATAAAAGAAAAAAATAAATCTGCTGCCAAAAGAAAAGGAAAAAAAGAAAAGAATGGCTGAGTCAGAAACTCTCACTGAATAAAGAGAAAAATTCTGAACCAAAAAAAAAAAAAATATGGCCCTTCATTAATGAACAATAAAGGAATATCTAATTTGAATCCTTTATAATGTTTCGAGGCCATTTTGCTCCACAGATAAATTCAAATCCCATTTGAAAGCATTCAAAACTACTGAAGAATTCGAGTTCGATGATTCGAGAATGAACATTTCGGAAGATACCTTTGACTTTTCAGATTTTCTGCTACACGATTTCGGATCTACCGACGTGACATCACTTCTCGCAGATGATCTTTCGATCTTTTTCCGATTATTGCTCGATTTCTCTTCCTCGGAAATCTCAGCTGATTTATTTGTTTTTTCTCGTTTCTGGAGATGCGTCATCCAATAATTTTTTATATCGTTATCTGTTCTTCCAGGCAATTTCGCTGCAATCCCAGACCACCTAAATATATTGACACGAATTAGTAATTGGGATAAATAATAGATTCGGATTCAAATAAAACAGTTTGAGAATGAGTAATAATTATAGGGTTTTGGAGAATCATACTTGTTTCCGAGTTCCTGATGGAGTTTGGCGATGAGATCTCTTTCTTCTTGGTTGAATTCCCCTCTTTTGACACCGGGTTTTAGGTAATTCATCCATCGCAATCTGCAACTTTTTCCGCATCTTTGTAGTCCTGCAATATGAATTAATCCAACTATTCATATTTCAAACATTTGAAATCCATCATTTAATTGATAATGAATGAACAAATTACCAGCAAATTTGGGGAGCAATCGCCAGTTCCAATGGCCGTATCTGACAATATAAGATCTCAACTTAGAGTCTTCTTCTTCGCTCCAAGCGCCTTTCTTCAAGCCATCTTTATCAACATAAGCGGCCTTCACCATCTTTTCCGACACAAACAGATGATATTAATCGAATTTGGAAACCTTTGAAACAACCCGAGTCTTGTCTATATATGGCCCCTAGCTATGGTATGCCAAGTTGGGGAAGGCATACAATATTTGTTTTGAGTTTGACTTGTGAAAATAACTCACCATAAAGTTTTGATTTGTAATTAATTAAAGATTATATATATAATGTACAGTAGTAGCGGTGGGCGAGCGCGTATGAGTGGCAGCACAGCACGTGATCTCATTCGCCTCATCTCCCAAGAGAGAAGTGACACATGGAAATGCTCATTTTCTTCAAACTGCGGTCATCCTGTCCTAACTTTTATTATACGTTTATCTGTGGGCTACTTGGCCTTGGCCAAGCCTCAACTAGTTTCTCTTTTTGCAAAACTGAGTTATTTGTAGCAATAGTTTCAATTTCAGCCTACGGTTGAATATTTGAAGTCATAAAGTTGAATTATAAGTTATTTAATTCTCACATGGAATAATCAATAAATGAAATCAATCATAATGCCGATTGAAATGGAATAGTGCATTTATAAAGTCAAATGTAATATTTTCACCTCATGCATTGTATGTTCTTCGCTAGAATCTTGCAAGTCAACTTAACTTTTTGACACCAAGTTCTCAATCACGGGCCAAAATTAGAACATTTTTGTGAACTTTTAGATTTTAGAAAACATTAATGAAAGTTCAATTTATTCTCGAAGAAAAGAAGAACTCAAAAGTTTGAACTATAAACTATGCTTGACTCAAAATTTGTGGAAAATTGGTTGATGAGTGAAGATTAGTCGGATCAAGTATCTAGATAGAAACTGATAGCCAATATCATACTCCTCCATTTTATAATAGATGACCCATTTTTTTGGGCACGAGATTTAAAGTTATGTGGGTGAAAAAAGATTTTCTAAAAGAGAGATGAGTCATCTATTATGGAACTACCCAATAAAGAATACGAGCCATCTATTATGGGACGGAGACAGTATTTGACTAGCTATTTGTAATATTATTCATATTTTTCAGTGTTTTGATTCGATTTATTAAAACCGTAATACACAAAACTTTCCGTTCTCTTTTTAAATTGTCGGGGATCCTTTAGTTCGGTGGTGGGAGTGATGCCTCACGATTGTAACGTTTTAGGTTTTAATTTCACTAAACATGCTTTAATAGTTTTAGTGGTATGCATTTGTTTGACTTCTTTGCCATTTCAACTTTATTGGACTTCGAAATATATATTGTGCTATTCTAAAGAAAACAGATTGTTATATTAATTTAAGTTTTTTCTTTATATAAATTTTGTAATTAGAAAATGATCCCATTTTTTATATTGTGATTTGTTGTTCATTTATTTTATTTTTATTGGTAACTCGATCTCGACATGTTCCTAATTTTGGCTTCCACTTGTAGCCAACTTGAATAGGTTTTAAGTCCCTATCTCAAACATATTTTGATTCGTTGGCCAGCCCACAAAGTCAAACCAATTATATGCATGGTTTTTCATATGGGTAACCTACAAACATATATTTCGAGAAACTCCTACGCATAATTAAGTTTATTCAATCAAACTTATCACATAGTTAAGAAAAGGTTGACCTACCTATTTTTCTTCAGTTATTAATTTTCCTAATAGTTCTCTATATTAAGTATATATGTTTAATTTTTGTATCACTATAGATGGCACGGATATTTGATAAAATTATAAAATATGTAGTATACTTCTTAATTATGTACTATAATGGAATAGGAAGATACAAAGTGGAATTGAATTATTTAGGTAGGAGGCACATTTCTGTCAGGCCAAAGTACCATTCATCAATACACGTAGTACCATTTCATATAACATGAAGTACAACATTAAACACAGTTCATTTATATAGAGTACCAATATATAATAAATAAAGTATCAATTCATATAACATGAAATACAACAAGCCTGACGGTTAGGTCGGCCTATTTGTCTTCAGATAAATAGTAGGAGAGTGGAGATAATAAATAATTAATCTCTTAGGTCATTTTGGTTTTTGTACGTATATATGTGCCGCCTGAAAACAGAATTAAATTATATAAACTGGTTCGGCAGTTTCTGCCCCACTGATTAATTTTGTCTTTCCAAAGTTTTAATATTTTAATTGAATATTCGATGAGTTGTACCTACTATTTCTGTTCACATGGTTAGCACTAAAAGATTTGGATCTGGGGAAAATATGCGAGTTGTCTTAGATCTATCTATAAATAATTCTTATAAATTCTTTTTCTTTCTATTTCAGGCAACCGAAACAATATTTAAAACCAGAAGACTTTGAAAGAAAGAAAGAAAAAAGTATAAATTAACCACTACTTTTCTAAAATTACGTCAATACCACACTCTTAGTGGGAAATAAATATTATTTAGAATTTAGAACTGAACAAATTAGAAGTTGGGTTCAATGAATATAGTGATAGCCACGGGACCCCATCGTATGTGTACTGTAAACAATTCAATAACTAATTCTTAATTTGTTACAAATTGATGCACGATCTTTGATAGTATGAGTGAGGTAGTTAGGATATAACAAGCACCGAATTCCAATAGAGTTAGCTAGGTATAATTCCAAATTGGTTACAATAAATTGAAACCTGTTAAAGGGCATTAAGATATGATTGGATTGCATAATTGGATTAATATAGGTACACCAACAATGTGAACCCAATGAATTCCCAAATTTATATAATATTTTTCGTCAACTAACAAAGAAATATACGAATCATATTACGATTGATTCAAATTTGAGATATTTGATTTCAAATATTAACCATTCTATCATTGCAAACAACACATATGCACATAATACATATTATTTTTATTGGTGAAATGTACAAGTACATTTCTCGCGATGTATTCCCCAGTACATACTCGAACCTATAAATATTATGAGTAGTGCTATTTGGACATAGTATGTCCAACCATACAACGGTATTTTTTGGCAAAATCGAACCGATTTAATTTAGAATCGGTATATCTAAAAAGAAAAAATAATTATTCTTGAAATATTATTTACATAAGTTTGTTTTCCATGATTTTAATTTAAAGAAAGAGAGATTATAGCATTAAAATTATGCAAGGGAGTAATTGTATAGAGAAATTTAAAATTAAATTTTTTTAATTTCAATCCAAATGTTAAATATAAAAAATGATAAAATTAAAATATAATTAACACATAATTTTTTGAACTTAAATTATTAAGAATTTATTAAAATTAAATACTAAAATAGTTTTGTATGACTGGTCACTCTATATCCGATTAGATTTATTAAAATATTATTAAGATCATCGAATATGAATTGAGTTAATTTAACATAAAAGAGTTGTGCCTTGGGATTTGATCCTGAATTTCTTCTTTAAGTGCTCCTACATATTACCTTCCTAGTAAATCCAAATGCTTAGATAGTGAATGAGAAGTTTTTCCGCTTTGCGATCACACTCTCTTTTCAAAAGCCACTTAATATCCTATCCTAAATAATCAGGAAAAAATACAAAGGTCGTTGACAAATTTAACCTCGTAAAACAGCAATACAAATGTTAGTCTCAATAAATAGGTGTAAGTTTGACTCTAGAACAATTTTGGCCACCAAGAATTCAGTTGAGTGCCCAAGTGTCCCATGGCAGCCTTTGCTGGAAAAAACAAAGTTGTTTTAAAACCTATGCCTCCATTCTCATTTTAGAAAAAGGTGGAAATCCAATAATTTCTCATATTTTTCATCCTTTTCACATATTCTATAGTGTGGATAAACTTTTTTAATTAAAAGGAAAAAAATTCATCGAGCAGCATTTTTCTATCCTTTTCACTCAGATTGTGATTAAAATTATCGTGTGTGAGGGGTGTGATAAATGTTGATAGGATAAAAAAAATATATATCAAAGAGAACATAAGATATATAAAAAGAGGTGGGAGACCACCAAAATATAATAAAATATTCACTTATTTTTTTATCCTTCATTTTATAGAGATAAATTTTCGATGAAAGATATTCATTTTTCAGGGATAAATTTTTCTACATAAAAAATATTTTCGATTGAAATTATTCATTGATTTGTTGGGGTAAAAAATGGACACTGAAGCTCATTGTTGAGATTCGTCCACTTGTCAAACATTGTTCCTCTAGTTAGGATGTAAAAAGAATGAAACTATTCACCGAGAAACATGTTCCGCTTTGTTTGTGTATATTTTAAATGGTTAATAATGTTTGTTGTCTTTAAACATCTTTCAGAATGTCCTCAACTTATGTTTTTTTCATAAAATATTATCATCTTTCAATTAAATTCAATGAGATGTGTCATTATTCCGTCACTAAATTCTTACGTGAATTTTTCTTTTTTTCATGTCAACCTATAACACGGCGTCGTTTTTCAATCTAAAACCTAAGCTTAAGTGGATTTTTTAGGGAGGTGGTTAAAAAAGGTCGTGCTATAGATTGGCATAGGAAAAAAGAAAAGTTCGCGTAAGAATTCGGCGGCATAATGATATCTAACCGGATTCTTTGATGTGGACATAATGTGGAAAAGATTAAAAAATGGAGGACATATTTTGGAAAAAAAATATGAATACATAATGAGAAAACGTAGGTTGAAGACATATTTAGAAAATACTTAAAAAATTGACCCCATTTTAAAATGTCCTCTAATACCAATACTGATGGAGATAGAGATGGAAATAAAGATTTTTCATAATTAGAGATATATGCTAGTATTTGATTTGATTTGATATCTACTTCCTTTCCAAGTAATTAGTAGTATTATAAATAGGAATTATTTTTATGTATTTTGGGAGTTGAATTGATTAATTAAAAGTTAGGGTTTATTTCCCCTTCATCGTGTTCTTCTGGGTATTCTTTAGAGAATCAACGGATTTTCACTTTATCTGCGTTTGCTTTCGGTATTCTTTGAATCAACGAAAGTATTCGTTTATTATAGTTTCATGCTTCTCCCTGCATTAGTTGGTATCCAGAGTCTTGCTACGGCCTACGATCCTCCTACAGATGGGGAATCATTTTGCACCTTGGGACGGCGATACAACGTTGTTTGATGAAGTGGAAGATTATACGGGTCCTCCCATCTATGATGATGATGACCCATCTCTTATATTGCAGGACGCTATAGTCGAGGACTATACGAGTCCTCCAATTTATGAGGATTCCATCTACGGATTTTTCATCCTCTATACCGCAGGCAAAAAAATTATCGGGTGATATTTGTGATGATTATTAATCTCTTTTGTTGGTGGAGAAAATGTTGTCTCCTATGTTGTCGGTGAAAATTTTATCTGATGTTGTTTATGACGATTATACATCTCCGACGTTGAAGAATATATTTGGTGATTATGATGTTGTGATCTTAGTTTTCACGTTCAACCGATCTGATTTTATATTGGAGAAAATTAATGTTAAGCATAAAGCACTGCTGATGTTCGTTGTCGCGAGATGAATATTATATTTCTAATGCCTTTTACGGGCAATGATTCTTTCGGAGATGAAGTTGCTTCCGATTCGAGGACGGATCGTTTTGAAGAAGAGGAGAACGATGGAGATAGAGATGGAAATAAAGATTTTTCATAATTGGAGATATATGTTAGTATTTGATTTGATTTGATTATCTTCCTTTCCAAGTAATTAATAGTATTATAAATAGGAGTTAATTTTATGTATTTTGGAAGTTGAATTGATTAATGAAAAGTTAGGGTTTATTTCCCCTTCATCGTGTTCTTCCGGGTATTCTATAGAGAATCAACGGATTTTCACTTTATCTGCGTTTGCTTTCTGTATTCTTTGAATTAAAGAAAGTATTCGTGTATTATCTTCACGCTTCACCCTGCATCAAATACTACCAGTACTAATATTTTAAACTTTTTATCCTAACAAAAACTAATACAATGATCGCTCCAATGAGTAGGATTAATAATTTTCGTTACAACACGAAAATACTATATCAATACGAACCAAAATAATGGATTAGTATTCAGTCTTATTGTGTTTATATCTTTATTGTGATGATACAATAAGAACGCGATAATTTTGTATCGTGTTCGATAGCACAATAATTTTCTTATTACATTCGTATTTGTACTATTGTTGTATTATATTAGCGCTTATTTATAGCCAAAGAAATTTATTTTCTTAATTCTTCTAAAGGTTAGAATCAAGTTATTCTCTCTGTCCCACCGAAGTTGTTACGTTTTTCTTTTCGAATCGTTCCAACGAAATTGTTACATTTCCTTTTTTAAAATATCTTTATTACCCATATAACTTTAAATAATATATATTTCTATCATTACTTTACACTATTTAATTTTAAATTTTTCTAAAACTTGACGCGTAAAATAATAGTAACAATTTAGGACCGGGTGAGTACATGCATCTTTTCACAATATAAAATATACAAATAAAGTTATTGATTTCCATACAGTGGTTTGTCGACATGAATTAATTTTTGAAATGAAATGTTTTAAAAAAAATACGGATATATGTTTTGATTTGAATAACTGTACCAGTCGGTGATTTGTCGTATGTAGTTGAGTACTTGCGTGCAAACAATATTATTTTTGTCTTCCCTAAGCTTGTAGAGGTTTACTAACTCGGTCCATTCACATGCCCCGCCCACCCATCAACATTATTATATCTTGGGAAGGAAAATAGTAGTAAAACTTAGCTCAGATTATTGTCGCAGAAGTTCTCTGAAAGATTCTTTTCTTCTGATGCCCCAAACAAGTTGAAATTAAAACAAAAATAGGCAGTGAGCACAACGATAAAAGAAGAGGGAAACATCGAACCTTTTTCTCCAACTAATTATCAAACAAATATAAGTAACTATGTTTTTTATTTTAGAGTATATATTTCAATTATTACAAACGGGTATTATATATTCTCGTAGTCGAAATGTTATTGCAGCCAAAGTTAAATTTTAATTAGTAGGAGTATAATTTAATCCCATAAATTAGTATTACAAACTAGTAATAAAAAGTGTTCAGTTTAAAATCAGCTCAGTTTCCAAACAATCCATTTTAGGGTGGAAGGACGAAATTGTCCTTAAATTATATCTTAGATAGAAAAAGAAATTTAATTAATGAAGTAAATTTAAGATACCCATTACAAACTTGTAAAGATAAAAATATCCACTCTTTTCAAAACATACAAATTATATCCAAATTATTAAAAATATTCTTGAAACAATAATTTTCTATTTTGATCAATTCAACCTCCGAATCATGGACTCTCATTTTGATTAATTTAACCTGAAGTTCTTTAAAAAATTAACTAACAAAAATTTTCCAACAAGTTGATCTATAAATTTACCAAATTTACGTTTTTATGAATTCAACATGTACATTGTGCAATCATCGACATTTCATTGATAAGGATATGAAATTATTTTCTGTTGGTAAGAGAACAATTGATTAGAATGTATATATGGTCGAAAACACATGCTTAAAAACTCGGTCACATGCAATGAGGGAGGTAATAAATCCAAGGCATCAAATCAAACTCTTTGTTTCAAATCTTAATAGCTAAACCTTTTTTCTTATTTTTCAGTATTATCTTATTTAAAATAATCAAAGCATTATATTGAATTTATAATAATCAAGGAACGTATGGGAATGGCGGCTGGGCAACAAAGTGTTCAGTTGACTCTGTGAACTCTCCTCTCTCTTTCTTCATTTTTGTTTTTAATTTCCATTTTTGGGTAAAGAAATTGTCAAAGAAAGTTGAAAACCAATTAATAGAGGGACATTTTCATCAATGTGGTTAGGATATTGGACGAAGATTGGTATCACTTGAATATCTCCGAACTGAAATGTGTGCTTTTACATTGCTAAAATGAAAATGGGTATTTAACATTTTCACATCTAACACTTCTCTTGATATGTATGGTAAGACACTGAAACTGTAATGTTGTCCTTAGATACATAAGAATAAGTGCTAGGATATAATTATTTTGAGAGGAGCATTCAATACATTAATAATATTTTTCTAAATCTTTTTTGTTATTTTTTTCTAAATCGATTGAAAGTGAAATATCTTACCAACAATCTAAACTAAACTTGATAACATGTTTATTGAGAGAAACTTCTTTATGTCCAATCTTACTTCATTTAACTTTTTGCTAGAATAATAAATACTGCCATGGTATTTTATTGGGAAGAATAAGAAAAGGCACGACATAAAGAAATAGCATGACCATCCATTATTTCTACCTTTTCATTACTTTAATTGATGAATTCATACAATTTAAGATTTGGGAAAATACATTTGTTCATCTTTGTAAATCAATGTAATGATAGTTTTTAATTTGAATTACGATTAATTCATTCTCATAAATTAATTCAGAGAAATTTTAGTCCTTTGATAATTTTTTACGTATGAAAGTCTAGCCCACAACTGAATGTTATACATTGTAAATAATATGGAAATTGAGATCGATATTTCATGTTATTCAAATGACATCATGTTCTCTTTTTGATAAAAAAAAATTCGTTAACACATAATGCGGGATATATTAATTTTCTATATTATTCAATTTATACAGATGAAAATGTCAAAAGTATTACCAAACCTATTCATCAATAATAAAGTTAATATATATTCAAATATATATATATAGCTTGAACTTGTTTGTGAGGGCATTCTAGATTCCGACATGGAGACATTCAAAAATCTTGAAATATGAACTTTTGTCCGTGTAACTACTATATAACCCGGATATTTAGCCTAAAAAATATTATCTATACTTTTGTCTAATTTTGTAAGCACAAAAACCCCGACATCTAGGATAAAATTGTAACGATGAAACATTTTTGAGCTATATTTGAATATTTTAAAATATTGAATTATAAAATATTTACACGACCAATAACGGGGTCATATTTGATCATTTTAAAATACCGAATTATAAAATACTCACACGATAAAAAAAATCAGTCACATTTGAATATACACCCTTACTAATATTCCACGCACTTCTACGAAATCAACAGGAATTGTTTAAAGAAAACAATCACAAGGTTGGTGTTGAATAGGCTTATTTGTATAAAATAAGAATACACAAATGAATTAAATTAGAGTCGTTATTTTAAATTTTTAACATGAAACAAAGAGAAGATAAACAAGCTTCAGTACCTACCTAATTAAAGGGATGAGATTCAATATACCACATTTGGTGTACCATTCTATGTACGTACCTCGTTCGTTTTTCTTTATTTTTTTAAATGTTTTTTCATCAATTTTTTTTATTATAATACTATGAACAATATTAAACTTTTATTTAAAAAAATTAAATTTTAAAAACATTATA
>JAYJMF010345981.1:0-11985 GCA_036873715.1 Salvia sclarea
GTGCATGGAAGCCTTGTGGAAGAAGGAAATCGAGTTGGAGTCGAACTAGGCTGTTTGAGCTCGAGTAGAAGTCTGCCACGCTTACCTACCAGTCAGCCTGCCGGGCAGCCTGTTGGTCGACAGGCTAGCCAAAATCTCCTGCCCGATAGCGCTTCAAGGGGCCACCTATCGGTCGCCCTGTCAATCGACAGGCTGACCGACATGCCCCTAATTCTGGCCATTTGGCTCCTTCTTTTGCTCCCTTCGTGTCCTTGATACCTCGGGTCTTCACTTACGTCTTTTGGTGCCTGTTTTCATGCCAATGAACCTACAAAACACCAACAACTCCCCAAGCATAGTAAAGCTCGACAAAATATGAAATCAATCACGAAACGAGCTAAAACTAACGACAACAAGACCAACAACGGTATAAAACACCATGCAAAATACTATAAAAACGCGACTTATCACCATCACAACAACACAAACATCATCATCACCCGATCACCTTAAACGCCCCCCTCCCCTATTTTTTGTTTTCTTACCATCACAACAACATAAACATCATCATCACCTGGTCACATTAAACACCTCCCCTATCCCCTATTTCTTTTGTTTTCTTTCCACACAACAATCTCCATCATATGCAAAATTAGAATTCAAGTTAATGCAATATGCATGAAAGAAAAGTGGCAAAGCTTGAAGTCATTACTGGCTCCAGCTAAGATAAAATTTGTAGTTCCTTTCCATCACTAGGTTTCTCTAGTGACAAGTCAGTGTCAATCCACATGGAGTGGGTGTTTCTCTTTCTCAACGTCACAATCAGAATTAGGGAATTGCCCGTGGGCAAGGAGTTTTTAGACTCAAGACTTGGTTAAGACAAAAAGTAAAATATTAAAACTAAAACATAAGAAAGATAAATAGCTTGACCCGTGTTTTACTTTGCTAAGGCTTGATCAACGCTTGGTTATCGGTGCAAGGGTGTTCTTCGTGTGTGCATATTGTTGGTTATATTTTAAGGTAAAGCATGCCCCCTTTTGTCACGTGTCACACACACACACTCTACCCTGCTTAGCATATCCATACATTTTAGAGACGCAAATAGATGCCCCCTACTACGCTCCATTGCTAAAGACTTTCTCCCTGCGAAGGCACGTACAACTAGGGATCTTGACCAAGCAGCATTCTAACTAGGCAACCAAATCATACTCGTTGATCAAATCGTGCCATCTCTCTTCAAACTCTAATGGCTCATACATCTCGGACCAAACCAGTTTGTGCAATTTATTCTTGAAATCTGGGTCTTCATTCAAACCCTTTGGCACTTTCTCAGTATCCTTCCTCATTATGTGCCACATACAAAGACTATGACGAGTGGATGGAAAGACATCAGCCACGACCTTTTTCAATGCCGGATCCTCATCCGTTATCAGCATCTTGGGATGATTTTTCATACAATCTGCGAACTTGCCAAGAATCTAAGAATATGGCTCTTAGTCCTCCCTCGTGAGCAGACCAACGGCAAATGTCACACACTTGCACTGATTGTCTCTTCCAGTAAAAGGCACAAAGATCATCTTGTACCTACATTTGTAAACAAGTATAATTTTATCATTTTAACAAGTCACAACACAACTAGTATCGAAACTGACTGTATGACTACATCACCAATAAAACCAAATTTAAAATATAACTAGAGTGGCACAATATTCACCAATGTTCAGCACAGAACACACAAATGACTAGCATAACAGCCAAAAACATCAAAAATATTGAACATACAGATTGTATGAATTTATGTAGCACGATTTATTCAAAATATTTGCACAAATAACTAGCATGTTCAACACAGTTAAAATACATGACCATATTTTGAACTAGAAAAATCTATAAAATAATACCTATTTGTCGAATAAGTCGCATCAAACGACACGGCTTCACCGAAAATCTTTTAGTTTTGAATAGACATAAAATCCGCCCAAAATAAACTCTTCACCTGATGCCACTCGTCCTCATCATAGGAAAATGTGAATCCCGGGGAAAAATCACGCTTGCTTTCCAACTTCTGAGACAATATTTCAGCATGCACTCCATTCTCAAAAGCCCTCATATCACGAGCATAGTTCTTGAATTCAACAGTAGCACACTTGACATCCTCGAATGTACCAACTAGCTCCTTAAAGAAACGAAACGATCGCATAGGCCCTATATTTGCTCTCCTGTATTTAGCGATCATCAACTTGTGTGCAGGGCTCACCTTCCTATTATAATTCATGAGATCTTGTAACCATCAGAAATCATGTCATGATTGTGTGCCTCGGTAAAACCTATAATGACATATCCGACACGCGCTTGTAAACGGATACATACACGAGCCTTACATCCTGTTCGAATATTTATCCTTCGGCATTTTTTGGTACTCGACAGTGCCTTATTAGCAACGTTTCTTGTCCCTTCCTTGTTACATAACATGTAACGCCAAACGATCTTCTTCTCTTTGTCTTTAGACTTCACAGTCGTCGCCTTGCGCACTTGAAACCCACAGGCTTTACCATATTGCTTGTAAAAATTTTCGCCATCTTTCAAATTCTTGAAAACCTTACCCACGTAGGGTCTCATATCTTCTTTGCAAGAAGGGATAATATGTATGCTACCACCATCCGATGTGGTGCCCACCACTGTATTCAAATCAAACAAATAGATTAGATTAACCAAAAACTTAATTGCAATGCATTAAGAAAACAAAGAACGTGCAAAAATCAATTAAAATTTGTGCTGAAAAATCGAATAAATATTTTGTTGAACAAACTGATACAGATTTCTGTGCAGGATACGAACATAATTAGTGCCAAGGACTTCTGCGAAAGTGCAAACAAATTCCCCACGGAATCAAAAAATGACGCCCCAATAAAAAACAAAATGAACCAACATGAAGCAAAATTTAAACTTTCTTTGTCGACAAAAGGTATTAATGAACCGAAAAATAAATACCTGTGGAAACCATAACTATGAATGAATGAGAAATTCCTTGTAGTATCTTTGTTAAATGTGTGCTGAATTCCAAAATCGTTGAATTTTACCGATGAGAAGTAAGAGAGAAACACGTTTTGCAAAATAACTGATAGCAATCACGTAAGGAGAGATAATTAACGTATGATATGAAATCCCATAATTATAGGAACTTCCTATGTGTGAAAATAGTAAAATTACAATCATAGCCTCACTTATCAAATCCGTTAGCACTGCATGTACAAAGTCTCAGCACAACGCGGGATAATCTGGGCCTTTGATATGCAAGGATCAATGGCCCAAAATCATTCCTATTTCCTACAAAAAAAAAGCATTCCTACCTGAACCTATCCCTATATATATATATATATATATATAACTAAAAACAAACACTTTCTTAATCAACGTACAAAAAGAGAGAAACCAATTGAAAATGGACAGAGGAAATAATAAACATCAATACTTACCTAATTTTAATTATTAAGAACATCTCATGGCGATTGAAATCACTTTATGTTTAATTTTTCCTCAAAAATTATAGTGCATAGTAATTTTCCGTTAAAACTTGATATATATTGTTGTGTTTGCGATGACCGTAATTATAATGTAAAATAATACCTGTTGGATTTCGACAGGCTATAAACTAGTCTCATAATGAAGTCTTGTAACAATACCAAATTATATAATGTAAAATAATACCTGTTGGATTTCGAACCGTCTTTGCACTCGTTGGCTCGTCCGGCCCTTTCAGCCTTCCACTTGCTTCCGCTGGTGCTGGAAGAATACTTGCCCAGAGGATCTTCAGCAACGGGCGCAGCAGGACGCTTGAACGGCTCATGGAAAGTATCATGCAAGAGTCTAACCTATCTTAGAAAAACAAATATGATGACGAGTAACTGTAAATACAGATAATCTGGATGCAATAGATGATAGCGAAGACTGAACAAGACAAGAGAATAAAGCCTGATTATATAAGAGGATCAATGTAGTAACTTATAATAAACAATGAAAAGTGGCAAATTGTAGGCTTGATTGTTAACGTGATGCAATTAGGAATTACTTTATTACAACAAACATTACTGCTTGGACCTTGCAACAAGAGTATCAAAATCGCCTGATAAGGAAGATCAACTCTTAATTATACTTCCTCTTCATTGGCATGCTATTGAGTTCTCACATCCTCTTTCAAGACCTAGGAAAGCCAGTATCCATGAGCCACTTCTCTTTTGTATCCAATAAAAAGGAAAGTAGCCAATTAAAGAAAAAAGTGCCCACTTTCCATGGCTTCAATATAAAATTAAAAGTTATTATTCATTGCATTCTGTATTAATAATTCCATCTACTAGACAGTAGGCAGGTAGAGAAGTGGAGAATATTACACCTTGGTTGCAAGACTCAATTAAGGCAACCCTTATAAACAAAATGAATAATAGTAACTCACAAGTGAAAAGTGGTATGATAATAAAATCCTAGAATCTGCATTATATAGTTAAATAGAAGGCTCTTGAAGCTCCTCTCTTCTAAGTTAAGAAATAGTTCCTCTCACTAATCATGATTCAGATTGCATCATTATCTCTTCTTTGAACTTGCTAGGATGCTTACAATGTGTAGAATAATTAATGAACTCTCTTTTCTGTACAAGGTGACATTATACTAACTCATATATATACATAAAAGGCTGCAAACAGTACAAGAATATAATATAAAAACATAGATGGAAAACAGTCCTTGAGATACTATAAATACAAAATCATCAGATCATCAAGGATAGAGAAAAATAAGATTAAGCATATTTTTATAAATTTATACACAGACAGATGGATAATGAGGAGTGAAATGAGTTTCTATGTCTGGTGCAATTTAATAGAGTTGAAGAAGGAACATTAATTGTAGCTCATCATTTCTCTTGCGATCCTGCACTTCCAAATCCTCAAGGTCCCCTCCCTTCTCCCTTAAGGCCTTGAGCAGCAGCTCAACTTCATTTAACACTTCTAAATCACCTTCATCTTCCATGTGCTTCATAGCAGCTCCTTTTGTTTTGAAATTATAAAGCCAGCTTAGATTTCATATAACTATTTGGACTTCTCACAGGAAAGGAAAACAAGAAAATGACTGAATACCTTGTGTTCATTACTTTTTCATAGCTTTGTTTGTTCCTCGGCAGCAGCTTGCAGGGAGCAATATTTACTATAAAAATGTTATACCATAAATGAAGAATATGTCAGACAGGGAAAAGAATTATTGAACATACAGCACAATGAGCAGAAAATAAAGCCCTCAACTTCATCAGAAGGGTTATATCCCTTTCCAAGAACTTAGACGATTGCCAAAAAATGAAAAAGCAGCACGAACCAAAATGCTGCAAAACTAAGGATCTAAGCTAAATTAGGTGAGTTCAAATACTACAAAAGAGGGATGAGGAAGAAGGTCGCAGCGAAGAGACCTGCTGGGGTTCGCTGCTTTGCGGCTGTGAAAAATAAAATTAAAACGAAATTTAAAATATTAATAATAAATAAATAAATATAATTAAAATTAAAACTAAAGCCCAATTCAGCAAAATAGCTTGTTTCTTGTGCATCAATAGCAGAAGCCATCCACAAACAAGGTCTAACTTTACAATTTTATTAAATTTAAATAATACTACTTCGACTTAAATTAAAGTTTGAAAAAACCCTAACCAGACTCTCTCATTCACCTCTGTCCCGCGCACACAACACCGTCTGCCACCGTCTTCACAACTCTCACTCTCCGTCACGCACGCCTCGTCGTCCACCACCGTCGCCCGAGCCGGCGCCATCAAAGTCCAGGTAATTAATGCCTCTAGTTTGCTGATTTTGCTGTTATTTTCGAGATTATGTAGCAGCAATGTCGATGCTATTCTCTCATTTAGTTTGCTCCAACCTAAATTTGTAGCAATTCTCGCAATTCTAATTCTCTCAATGTTTTTTTTTTGTATTTTATTGATGAAATACTTCGAAAATCGTAGCAGTAATTCCATATGCTATTCTCTCATTTAGTTTGATCCAACCTATGTAGTAATTCTCGCAACTCTAATTCTCTGAATCTTTTTTATTTGTATTTTAGTGATGAAATACTTTGAATATCGTTTGCTACGGGCAGACAGTTCAGTTTAATCATTTAAAATTACAGTTCATTCTTTATATTCTAATATTCAGATATAAAAATACATTCTTTATGATTTGATGATTGCAGCTCTCCAAACAGATACGGAGGAATGGCGGCTACAACTTTTGAAGTTACGGCTGCTAAATTTCTACAAGTATGTTGAATCAAATTGTATCTTACTTTATAATTTTGCTTGTGCTTTTGGGGATAGATTAGTTATAGTTGCTTTTGTATATGCAGGGTGCTTATAGACAAAAACTAGTTTTGCCTAAACATTCCTCTAGGCAAACAGATTGCTTGCTTTGGGGCAGGTTGTCTCGAACACAATCATCATCTGTGAGGATTTCTGGTCGAGAAATTATGTCGAGGCAAGTGAAGGTTAAAGCGGTGGTCTCAAGAGATGCTTACAGTCTACCAAGTACAAACTCAGATCAGTTCCAGAGGGCTTTTGAAACAGTTGTTCATTTCTATCGGACTCCCTTGTTACAAGATAATGAGACGGCGTTACTTCTTGAATTAGTTCAAACCCAAGTTTCTAGCCAAATTGTGGGCTTGAAAACCGAACAGTGTTTCAATATTGGGGTGGATAAAAATCTTTCAGATGACAAGGTTTCCGTGCTAAAATGGCTTTTGGGGGAAACCTACGAGCCAGATAACTTGGGGGTAGCGAGTTTTCTCGATGAAGAGATGAAACTAAACACGAATGCTATTGTTGTAGAAGTTGGCCCCCGTTTATCTTTCAGCACTGCATGGTCTTCCAATGCTGTATCCATATGTCGAGCTTGCAATCTGACTGAGGTAACTAGATTGGAAAGATCAAGGAGGTATTTGTTGTTCCTTGCTCCCGGAAGTGCACCGTTGCCAGAGAATCTAATTCATCAGTTTGCTGCATTGGTACATGACAGAATGACAGAGTGTGTTTACAATCAGAAGCTGACATCGTTTGAGAGGGTTGTAGTCCCTGAGAAAGTCCGTTATATCCCCGTAATGGAGAAGGGGCGGAAGGCATTGGAGGAGATAAATGACGAGATGGGGTTGGCTTTTGATGAACAAGATTTGCAATACTACACCAAACTTTTCATGGATGACATCAAAAGAAATCCAACAAATGTTGAGTTGTTCGACATTGCCCAGTCTAACAGTGAGCACAGCAGGCATTGGTTTTTTACGGGGAAGATTCTTATAGATGGGCAACCAGTGGATAGGACTCTTATGCAGATTGTTAAGAGCACTTTGCAGGCAAATCCAAATAATTCAGTCATTGGCTTCAAGGACAACTCCAGTGCAATTAGAGGCTTTCCTGTGAATCAGCTACGACCAGTCCATCCAGGTGTGACGTCCCCGTTGGACATGAGTCCTTGTGACCTTGACATTTTATTTACTGCTGAGACCCACAACTTTCCATGTGCGGTGGCTCCTTACCCAGGTGCTGAGACAGGTGCTGGAGGCAGGATCAGAGATACACATGCAACTGGTAGGGGTTCATTTGTTGTGGCATCTACGGCTGGATATTGTGTTGGAAATCTACATGTTGAAGGGTTTTGTGCTCCGTGGGAGGATCCATCTTTCACGTATCCTTCTCATTTAGCTTCTCCTCTAAAGATTCTCATAGACTCTAGCAATGGTGCATCAGATTATGGGAACAAATTCGGCGAACCACTGATTCAGGGCTACACCAGAACCTTTGGAATGAGGATGCCAAATGGTGAGAGGCGCGAATGGTTGAAACCAATAATGTTTAGTGCAGGCATCGGGCAGATTGATCACATGCACATATCCAAGGGGGAGCCTGAAATTGGGATGTTGGTTGTCAAGATTGGAGGTCCAGCATACCGTATTGGAATGGGGGGTGGTGCTGCATCTAGCATGGTTAGTGGCCAGAATGATTTTGAGTTGGATTTCAATGCTGTGCAGCGTGGAGATGCAGAGATGGCACAGAAGTTGTATCGAGTTGTTCGTGCTTGTATTGAATTGGGAGAGAGCAATCCTATCATTAGCATTCATGATCAGGGAGCCGGTGGAAATTGTAATGTTGTCAAAGAAATTATATATCCGGAGGGTGCTACTATTGATATCAGGGCTGTGGTAGTAGGTGATTACACGATGTCAGTTTTGGAGATATGGGGTGCTGAGTACCAGGAGCAAGATGCTATTTTGGTGAAGCCCGAAAGCCGTGACTTTTTGCTGTCTATTTGTAAAAGAGAAAGAGTTCCAATGGCAGTTATTGGAACAATTAGTGGGGAGGGGCGGATCATTCTTGTAGATGGTGCAGCTATGGAGAAATGCAAGTCAAATGGACTACCTCCTCCGCCGCCTGCTGTGGATCTTGAGCTCGAGAAGGTGCTTGGGGACATGCCCCAGAAAACATTTGAATTTCATCGAGTTGCTAATGCTATGGAGCCACTTGATATTGCTCCTGGGGTAACTGTTATGGATTCTTTGAAAAGGATATTAAGGCTTCCTTCAATTGCTTCAAAGAGATTCCTTACTACCAAAGTTGATAGGTGTGTGACGGGCCTTGTTGCACAGCAGCAGACTGTGGGTCCACTTCAGATTACACTCTCTGATGTTGCGGTGATTGCACAGAGTTATACTGATATTACAGGAGGTGCTTGCTCAATTGGGGAGCAACCGATCAAAGGTCTTCTGAATCCAAGAGCTATGGCAAGGCTAGCTGTTGGAGAAGCTCTAACAAATCTTGTTTGGGCTCGGGTTACTTCTCTCTCTGATGTAAAGGCGAGTGGCAATTGGATGTATGCAGCCAAACTGGACGGGGAAGGGGCAGCCATGTATGATGCCGCCATAGCTCTTTCGGAAGCAATGGTCGAACTTGGTATTGCTATTGATGGTGGAAAGGATAGTCTTTCTATGGCAGCCCATTCATCTGGAGAAGTGGTCAAGGCTCCTGGAAATCTAGTAATCAGTGCTTACGTCACTTGTCCCGACATAACTAAAACTGTGACACCGGATTTGAAGCTTGGTGACGATGGTCTTCTCCTTCACATTGATTTGGCAAAAGGAAAGCGACGTCTTGGTGGATCTGCTCTTGCACAAGTATTTGGTCAAGTTGGGGATGAGTGCCCCGATCTCGATGATGTCTCTTACCTTAAAAGTGTTTTCAATGTTGTGCAGAGCCTGATTGAGGAAGGCTTGATTTCAGCCGGCCATGACATCAGTGATGGAGGATTGCTAGTATGTGTTCTTGAGATGGCTTTTGCAGGGAATTGCGGCATTAATCTGAACTTGACTGTTCCAGAAAGTTGTAGTATTTCTCAAGCATTGTTTTCCGAGGAGCTTGGCCTTATCATTGAAGTCAGCAAAATGAATGTGGCTGTTGTAAGGGAAAAGCTTTTGGATGGTGGAGTATCTGCTGAGATCATTGGCGAAGTTACTATTTCGCCCATAGTTGATCTAAAGATCGATGGTGCCACTCACCTGATCGAAAAAACTTCCAAGCTCAGGGACTTGTGGGAAGAAACCAGCTTTGAGCTGGAAAAATTGCAAAGGCTGGCAACTTGTGTGGAACTTGAGAAAGAAGGCTTGAAAAATCGTTGTGAACCTTCGTGGCTTATGTCCTTCACTCCATCATACACCGATGAGAAATACATGAGTGGTACTGCGAAACCAAAGGTTGCCATCATTCGCGAAGAAGGCAGCAATGGTGACAGAGAAATGGCTGCTGCTTTCTATGCCGCCGGTTTTGAGCCTTGGGATATTGCTATGTCTGATCTTCTCACAGGAGGTGTATCATTGCATGATTTCAGAGGTATTGCTTTTGTTGGAGGATTCAGCTACGCTGATGTACTAGATTCGGCGAAAGGATGGGCAGCTTCTATAAGATTCAATAAGCCTCTACTAGCTCAATTTCAAGAATTCTATGAGCGGCCCGACACTTTCAGTTTTGGAGTTTGCAATGGTTGTCAGCTGATGGCTCTCTTAGGGTGGGTTCCAGGCCCCAAAGTTGGAGGTGTTCTTGGAGAGAATGGGGATCCATCACAGCCGAGGTTCATTCACAATGAATCTGGACGATTTGAATGTCGTTTCACAAGTGTGAAAATTGAGAATTCTCCAGCTTTGATGTTCAAAGGAATGGAGGGTAGTACTTTGGGTGTGTGGGTTGCTCATGGTGAAGGGAGAGCATATTTCCCAGATGATGATGTTTTCAGCAATATAGTGAAGTCAAAGTTGGCACCTATAAAATATTGTGACGACAATGGGAATCCTACTGAAGTCTACCCTTTTAATGTGAATGGTTCTCCTTTGGGAGTGGCAGCAATTTGTTCCCCGGATGGGAGGCATCTTGCAATGATGCCTCATCCGGAACGGTGCTTCTTGATGTGGCAGTATCCTTGGTATCCCAAGAATTGGAATGTGGACAAGCGAGGTCCCAGTCCGTGGCTACGCATGTTCCAAAATGCTCGGGAGTGGTGTTTATGAGGTTAGTTTGATTGGATAATAATTTGTTGTATATAGGATTATGATTCATGGTTCTAGGTAATCTTCCTATATTTTGATTACCTAATCTTGACAACTAACCAAGAAGTTTTGTATTGTTTTGCATTGGATTGGTGACAGGTCTCTTGTGAAATTGTTTCACCTTTTGGTTGAGACAATATATGTGAAGTAAAAATCTTATTTAAGGTATGCAGTTATTTGTCATATTTTTGTAACTTTTCTTTAGCTGGTTGTGCTTGCTTGAAATTGTGGAGCATCCTTGGAGCTTTGTTTAAAATAATGCTAGTGTAAAATATTTGAAAGTGATTTTAGTTTCAATTCTCCTTTGTGGACTATATAAATTCCTTTGTAGTTTATGGTTGAATATTTTCTTGAAAAGATGCATTAGGACTGATTGAGGCCGGATATATTTAAATTAAGTTTTTAAGTATGCTCTATTAATTCTTGGTATTGAGCCCTTTACTTTTACGAGGAGTATTTGCTCCTATAATCGAACAGTTGGATATTCTTAAAGGTGTATAAACTTATATTCCAAACTTCTTATACCTTCTATATCATCAAAACATATTTATGCATTTGATCTTGTAATCATATTAAATAACAAATTCTTGATTATCAATTTTAGCAATTGTTTGAGATGCCAAGACCTCGTACCTGGCATTGCAAACTTCAGAGCTTCTAAATTTTTATCTGCTTTGTCACGAATTTGAAGGTACATTATTTTGGACTAATTAAGTCAAATACTCTTATACATTGACAGGTTTTGGGTTGAGCTGTATAGAGATGAAGTGGCAGAAACTATTTATTTGGTTTGCGAAGTAGAGTCAGTTGTCGAAGGTACTCAAGGCTGGTCCAATGCTTCAGCTGTGGAAGCATGCATTTCTTCTAAATTCTAATGCTCTTCCAATTTTGTCTAGGAGCTATTAGCTGTTTAATTGTTTGATGGATGTGTCAAATGGTTCCCACCTGAAAAGTTTGTGTTTTGGTCATGCATTGTTTTCCAAGGAATCTTAGCTTGCTTATCACTAACAAAATTGTAAACAGTGAACTTGGGTTGCGAGCCTTAAGTGTCTATTTCATAGGTGATTCATGTATCATTTTTCATTTAATGGTCATGCTACATAATTACAAAGTTATGGAAACTGAAAAGATCATCAAATTCAAAGATATCTAGGTATCCCATTAAATCAGCAAACTAGAGATTCTTAGCACCTTGCATGCCGAGCAATCGAGGCAGCCAATATGACCCTCCATCCGACATAGTTGATTTGTAAGATTAACCAACTCCCAAAGTAGCAAAAAACGGTTTTGTCCATGGTACAGTCACCCCTCCTACAACCACTACTTTTCCACTCTTTTTCCTATTTCCACACTCAACAAATTTTAACCAAAATGCCCAAATACTAAATTAAAATT
>JAYJMF010345992.1:0-11984 GCA_036873715.1 Salvia sclarea
TCGTGTTCTTCATTTATTGTTTAAAACCCTTTTCTTATTCGTGTTATTTAATTTCTAATTCTCCTCCCAAAACTTATCGTAACCCATCTAGGTAATAGTGAGACTTTAAGTTGGATAGTTGCTATAGTTTCGCCATATCAATCCCTATGGATGCGATACTCGACTTACCCTATCACTATCACTATTTCGTGTTAGGAAATATAGGCAGATCACTCGCCCACCAAGACTAAAGCTTAAACCTCCCGATAGTACTACGGCGAGAAGTTATCGCGAGCAACAACATCATCAATGATTGGGAGACTATGTGGCCACCAGCCATACGGGGTAGTAGGGGCAGCCATGATATCCGCAACTTTGTTGCCCTCCCTAAAAATATGCAAAATGTGAAACTCGAGGTCATCCACCAACGCAAGAGCCTTGCGCCAATCATTGGCCATGCGCCAAGGGACCGAAGTCGAACGGGTGACGAAAAGATTAGCAATGTAAGTCGAATCCGTCTCCAGCCACAGGTTGCGCCAACCTCGCGCATGAGCAATATGAATAGCAGAAATCGCCGCAAGAAGCTCAGCCTCAAAAGCGAACCCATCACCTCCGTCAACATGAAAACAGCCCTTGACCGAACCGAAGGCGTCATGGAAGACACCCCCAGCAGAAATATGACCCGGGCAACCAGAAGTAGAGGTATCCGTATTCACCTTAATCCAAGAGGGGAGCGGCGGCCACCAGGTGACCGAAACGTAGCTCCGAGGGGCAGCGAAACTGCAAGAGACGCCCAGCTTGCGCCCCCGCTGATAGTCTACCCACGCGTTAATGCAGGTACCCGTCTTGAAAGTAGAAGCAGCCTCGATGATAGCAGCCTTCACCGAAGCCAACATCCTAGCAGAGTTAGCAGTACGCCCCTTGTAGACACAGGCATTACGCTCCATCCATATAGTCCAGATTAGCGTAATGATTCTAAACTTCCAGATGTTGCTGAACTGATTACTGAGATGGACCCGCATGGCATAAACCAAGAACATATTTAGATCATGGCAGAAGGGCTGCTCCTCCAAGGAGAACCACTCCAGAAATTGCCTCCAGGCAGCCGTCGTGATAGAGCAGGTCCAGAAAATATGATTGATAGACTCAACACCCCTGTGACAAAGCATACAAACATTAGGGCCGGAAAAACCACATCTCATGAGAGTGCCATAAGTAGGAAGTCTTCCCTGGATGGCCCGCCAAGAGATGATAGATCTTCTGACGGGCAAAAAATTAGCCCAAATCCAGGTTCCCCAATCGACTTTGATACCACGACTACAAGTATGATCATAGACGGTCTTGCTGACCACCTCACCCGTAAGAGAGGGCTTCCAGTATCGCACATCCGTCTGATCACCCAGCGGCATGCTGAGAATGTCGACGACGATATCGACATGGTGCTCCACGAAGCCACTAGTGAAGTGCCAGACCCCGTCATAGAAAAAATTGGACACCTTGTGCGTAAGGAATTTTCGAAGGAAGGCAGGGATGTGAAGCCTTTCCGAAATACGGTAACCAAGCCAATCGTCCCACCAGAAAAGCACCGAAGTGTTGTCCCCAATACCGCAATAAGTATCCTGCTCGAGCTTCGAGAACACTTTACGGGCCCCCATCCACACCGACGACATAATGCGGACATTCTTCGGCTACAAACAATCATCAAGATACTTAGCACGCAAAAGGTTAAAACCAAAAGTCGTACCTTGAATGATTTTCCAAGCAATCTTGGTCGTGAAGCTATCATTCATAATCTGCAGCGAACGATCGGAGGCCAAGACCTCCATACGCATGAGGCGTGCAAACCTTGTTCCATTTAACTGGGTGGAAGGGCTTATCAAGAATACTTCCTGTCCAAATAAAATTCCGGCAAGCCCGATTAATGTCCCGGAGAACCTTCTTAAGCCACCAGTAAACAAGCATGGCATGAATAGTAGATCTCTGAATCACTGATTTCATGAGATAGATTCGGCCAGCCATGGAGAGTTGCGAACCATACCACTTAGGGAACTTGGCGAGAATTCTATCCCGGATGGGAAGGAAATAGCCTTTCCGAGGACGGCCTGCAAATAGAGGAGCCCCTAGATAAGTGAAGGGGGTAGAACCCAGCCTGAATTGCAGCCTACAATTGATGTTTCTTTTGAAGTCATTAGGCACTCCTTTGCCAAAATAGACGTGGGATTTCTCATTATTGCAGATCTGAGCCGAGAGCTACCCATAAAGATGCAGCATATTTCTGATGGTGTCGGCATTAGTACTAGAGGCAAAGCAAAAACGTAGAATATCATCAGCGTACAAAAGATGCGAAGGGAAGTTAGCGTGCCGGGAGAAAACCATAGGCTTAAGGCGCTGATAAATGACATCACTGAAAAGAAGCCTGCTCAAAACGTCTTCGGTGAATTCCGAAAATGATAGGGGAGAGAGGATCCCCCTGCCTAACCCCCCTCGAGCAAGGCAAATACCTATGAAGAGATCCGTTAACAAGGATCGACAGTCTGGCAGAACGGAAGATACAGTCGATCCATCGAATGAAATCCCGGGGAAAACCGAAGGCGTGAAGAACACAAAATATAAAATCCCAACTCGTCATGTCAAAGGCCTTAGAAATATCGATCTTGCAAGCCATGTTACGAGAACTACTAGTACGTTCCATGCAATTAACACCTTCAGAGGCAAGAACAATACAATCATGTATTTGTTTGCCTTTGAGGAACCCAAACTGATTTGGTGCAACAATCTCAGCAGCAACACCACTTAGGCGGGTGGCGAGGACTTTGGAAATAATTTTGAACAAGAAGTTCGAAAGAACGATCGGCCTGAAGTCCGTCACAGCCATAACAACGTTTTTCTTAGGGATAAGGACAACCGTGCTTTCATTGAGACCATTAGGCAGGTAGCACTTGTAGAAGAAAGTCTGGACAACCCTAATGACATAACTCTGAATAATATGCCAGCAAGTGTGAAAGAAGCTGCCGCCGAAACCGTCAGGACCTGGGGCACTAGATGAATCCACGGAGAAGACAACAACTTTGATCTCAACCGAATCCAGAATATTTGTGAGCATAGCCGATTGAGTCGAAGAAACTGAGGCCGAGATAATCGCATCAACTCTGTTAATGTCAGCGGAGACAGAATGACCAGTGAAGAGATCGGTATAGAACTGAACAATGTGTGGCAATCACATCGCGATCAACAGAGACAACACCATTAATAGTCAGCTGCGTGATGTCATGAGAAGAGTGTCGCTGCCTAACCATGTTATGAAAAAAAGAGGTATTGCAGTCCCCATCGTTAAGCCAATTGACTCTGCTTTTCTGGCAAAATATCTCGTTCTTTCTTCGAAGCAAAACATTAAGATCAGCCTGGGCGCTGACCTCAGCCTCAAAATTGCAATCATTACAGCCCTCCGTAGTGATGCGTTGTTGAATATCAAAAAGACAACCCTGAAGCTTAGCGATATCCACATCAACAACTCCAAAAACCTCTTTATTCCAGATTTCGAGTCTGGCTACTGCAACTGCAATATGATTAATAGCTCGAGAAAAATGAAATACGACTTCCTAACCATCATGAGCGGCGCTCATCCTGGGATGTTGATTTCGTTCACAGCTCTAGTAAGGGAGATAATCTTCAGTTGAAGATTTCTGGTTTAATCCAGCGGCCTAGTTCTATTGGGGAAATAACCTCATATATTGGAGCGACTGATGAAATGGGAGGGAAAAAAAATAGGGCTAAATTAGTTTGGGAGGGAAATTTATGAGGTTTAAATTGGAAAAGAAATTACTTTATAAAGGATAATAATGTAATTTTAAACAAGTGTGTTAGAATTAAAATAGGCTACGAAACAAAATTTATAAAAATATCTGGATGTTTCAAATAGGCTACCAAACAACCTTTCTAAACCATTACTCCTTATAACATGACATGACTATGTTATTTTTACCCTAACCTTATATAACCCTACCAATCTACTAAACAAGTCCTAAAAGTTATATTTATAATTTGACAAGGGGTCAAATTATAAATAGTGGATAATCTAATTAATTAGGATTATATATAAGGAATCTGGTCCCCAGGAAATTGTACTACATTCTGTTTACTTCTATCCATCAGAGAAAACCATAGAGAAGAATTGAGAACCGTATTCCTGGAAGATCAAGATCAGAAGTCAAAACAACCACCATCATTTTCAACTATGACGTCAGATATGTGCTTCTGCTATATTTTAAGTTTTCGGATTATCGTGATAGAGTTATAGTGTTTAAAGCATGAATTAATTGATTTAATTCTAAAAATCAGATCAAAAGTAAATAAAACATAGTACATACATGATCGAAATATAAAATTTATTGAAAGAAAGAAACCTAAAAGAAAAACCCTTGAAAGAACAAATTCAGACTAGGAGTCGAGCCTCATTAAACCTCCCGGCAAAAATCCTTTGAGAAAAACACCGGATAAGAAAAAGAGTACTCTTCTATTACAATCAAAATAGAAACAAATAAACAAGAACAAGGGAACCAAAAGACGAACAGAGGGCGAAAACGCACACAAAGGCACAAATCACCCAAAAGGTAACACGCGTCACAACAAAACCATAGCGCCAGACCACCCATGCCACTTGACCCATGGCCCACACCCCAATGGACCAGAGATGTGTAAAAAAATCACAATTCAAGAAATCCACCAAAGCCCGAACACACCGACAAAGAACCACGAACCCTGTTCCCATCACACATCCAAATGTTAATGATCGAGTATATTTTTGTGAGGTAATTAATAAGCTATGGGAGCACAAAGAGGATACAAGGGATTTACGTGGTTCGATCTATTGGGATAGATCTACGTCCACGGAGCGAGAAAGTGAGCTTTTTTGCTTGTATGCGAGAGAGATTACAAAAGTATTGATTGGTCTATTTCTATGGCTTTAGCCTCTATTTATAGATGAGTAGACTGAGTTCTTGGAGAGTTGGATCTTCTCTCGAGGTCTTCTTCTAGTAGGATTCGACTCCTTCTCCTAATAGGATTCATCTTTGAGTTTCACTGGGACTCTTCGTGTCTATCTTCAGGTGGTCTGAGTCTATCCATGCTTTGTTTGGGCTTCTTGGGCACTGATGGTTCCAGGTTACTTGTTTGGCCCATCGTTGTTGGGCCGACGTTGGTTGACCGAGGTCGGCTGGCCGAGGTCGATGGACCGGGGTCGATTGGCCGAGGTCGCATGGCCGAGGTCGGCTGGCCGAGGTCGTCTGGCCGAGGTCGGATGGCCGATATTCTTTTCTTTGTCTGGGCCTGACCTTGGGCCTGGTAGTTTGGTTTGGCCTCTGGGCCCATATCCTATCACCTATAAACCAGTTGAATTACCCATGCGAACACCATAACTCACCCTATAAGTATATATACTGCATATGCATATCATGAACTACTTATCTTATCGGATTAAGGTAATAATGAAGCACTGAAGCGATTCATCTAATTTCACCTATTTTGTCGTTTTGGCTTTTTTTTCCGTTCTCTATCAATCAACAAAGATATTTAAAGTTGCGATAAATTCGATTTGGGAACTTTAGCCTTAAATATTCGTCACATTCTAGCTATTAGTATTAACTGAATACTATTATACTTATGTAAGGTTATGTTTACGTTTATACTATTTAGATATGTATTATTCAGCTTTGGATATGGTAGCTAACAAATTAATTAATTCAATTGTATCCTTTCCATATAAATGCACATTCTTTCGTAATAAAATAGTACTTACACAATGAGATCTTGAATTCAGATATTATTTTATAAAAAGTTAGGGAGGTATATTTACGTTAGGCCGGCCTAACGTTAGGCCCCGCCCAATTAATATATAAATAATGAGATCGGCAACAATAATAGGGGGCGGCAAACAACAAACGGCTCCGCCTTCGGCTTCGATAATTAATATATAGATAATGAAACCGGCAACAATTATTCTCTTACTGCTCGCTCCGGGTTTACCTTCGGCTCCACTCGCTCGATTCATGACTTAGAATATGATCGACAAACAATTGGCCTAACATTGAGCCGACCTAACACAGATATTTGTCAAAGGTAAATATTTTAAAGTATCCATAACTACAATTAAGTATAGCCGTTGGTCTTTTGATTTTTAATTAGAATTTGAAAGTGGCTCAATACTCAAGTCTTAAATAGCATCGAACAAACTTAGTTGGGTATTAACGCAAGCGTCGGAGATGTCGTATGCAATGCAGGGCATGAAGGATTCGTGCATATCCACAAAGCGCTGTCGCTTTGCTCGACACGTGGCCTGCGGGAAAATTGCTTGTCTCTTCAACATATATTTCTGCCGGCATTGGCCCAAATCTTATTCTAACAAATTATTAGTCACATCATAACAAACATAATATTATTTTATTATTATATACAAATAAATTGCATTCCCAACCCTACACGTGGCTTTTGTTCAAACAAGTTTTAGTTAAAAAACAATAAAATTTGAATTTTGTTGCGAAGAGATCTAACTCATGCGATTAAGTTGAGGCATTCAATAACTTTCTCCTTTCTAAGATTTTGATTCTCAAATAAAAAAGGTTTAATTTGTTATTTTGTTTTACATTTTTATCATGGATATGATTTTGAATGCATGAATTAAATTACTTATTCGGTATACATAAAACAATCACTTATTTTTTCTTTCATCCGTCCATATGAACGTTTTCCGTGGATAAATGAAGTAATTTATAATAATTTACCATTTAGTTTAATAAATTGATAACTTATTGATTAATTTTAAACTTATTTTCTGATCATCTTATTTTTGTAGGTAATTATCTTATTTTTTGAGTACTCAGTTATGTATTTTATCAAAATATCATATCATGACAAGTAAACATTTCCTATATATAAAAGTTCCGTTCCCCTACCCATAGTGAACACAAATTAATGTGCCCAACACCAATGTGACGTTGCCACATAAAAAAGAAAATAAATTATATCGTTCAAATTTAAATTACCATTAATACCATTTGCATGTATAGTAGTATATTTGTTTAATTAAATTACCATAAATGTTAACTTTAAATTATCCTAATTATTCAATAAAAACACCTATACAAGTTTCCTCCACGGTTCCAGCCATCAAATGATCAGAGTAAGAATAGTTCTCCTACATTTCAAATATATCGAATAATGATAGCAAATGAGTATGATCGTTGATCGATATACATATATAGAACGATACCATTTCCAAAATTATGTAAAATTTACAAATTGAGTTAGCGTTATATTATTTGTGTTAGTAAACCTTTGATTGAATAGAATCCGAATCTAAAATCCTTCAACAATGTAGGGAATATTTTGGCTCTATATGATGTTGGTATATTAAATGAAATGACACGTAATATGAAGGAAGTGGCATACACGTTGATAACCATAAGAAAAGAAACACACACATGCACTAGGGGAGTGAGTGGGCTGCATCGCATGATTTACCCCACATTTTTTCTTCAACAATTGCGCTATCATGCCACTTGCCCACCACACTACACATACACACACTTTCTAACTTCTAAAATCTATATTTACACAAATTATATAAATCAGTTCTAAGTTCGATACTAAACACAAAGTGTAAAACTATAGTAATATATTGTATCTATATAAGAAGCTATATAAGTTTATGGGCAAAATTTGGTTTTGCCTAATCGATTCCCCACTTATCTTAGTATATATTGATTGTAGTATCATAAGATGATTAGATATTAAGATTGATGTAAAGTGTGCATGTATATATATAGTGTGTGGAAAAGGTATGAGTAGATCTCCTGCAAGGCCGTTCCAAGATGGAAAAGATCAATTTATATTTGAAAAGACAGTTTTTTAATATATATATATTTTTTAAAAATACTCGCCGGTCCCATTAAAGGTATATTATATTCATTTTCGGATCATCCCACTAAAATTGTCTTATTTCATTTTTAGTATACCTTTTTACTTATAATCCTTTAAATAATATATATTGTATCACTATTATTTTACACTACTTTTCACTTTGTTCTAAACTCTCGTATCAAAAAAAAAAAAAAACGAAACTATTTTAGTGGAATAGGGGGAATACTTGCTTGTGTGTATTAAATTTGTAGTCTTAACTCATTTGTGCAGATAGTGTCAACATAATGTATTCAATCATGTCATTATAGAATGGACTACTTCGACAGTCAATAGAATGTATTCAATCATCTCACTATATTTTCTTGTTACACTTACTACTAAGTGAAGACATATACGGAAAAATTGGAATAATTTTTTTTTTTTAATTTTTTTTTGGTTAGTTAAGATCAAAGAAATTAAAGAATTATGCACACTATAACAAGTTTGATTATAATTTGAATATCTATAATATTAGTTTTGTTAACTATATATTTTCTAGAGCAAATAATAATATAATAAAATAAAATTTGAAGAATTATAAAATAATATTATAATCCATTCTATTCATTACGTGGTTGACAAGCTAATTAGTTACAAGTAACTTGACAGTTGTCGCTTGTAAACTGATTTCGCGTCCATTTTCGTTTAAATTCCATAAATTTCTGAGATATAACTTTGATAAAAGAAGATTATCAACTATGTCACAGTTTACCAAAAATAGAAACTAACGTCAGAAAACTTGTGATTTAGAATAGGCGAAATCTGATTGAAGTATGGGCACAATATAACTGCATAGATATTTAATAAATTACTTTTCTTTGGGTTTGCTTAATCATAAAACAAAATGACGTATCTTTAATATGAGATACAAGCTAACACAAATAATCTTATCAAATACTAGTATAAAATCAATAGTTTTCGACAATGATAGAAAATCATAATCTCTCAACAATTGTGTCCTTTTGGGTGGCTTATATTGATGGAGTCATTTCAAAATGCATATAAAGGCTGCGAGTTCAATTTCCTGTATAAAAAAAAGGTTTCGATCAAGCCCCTTCCACAACTTAAACAAAATATATTCACTAAAACTTGGAATTTTCGTAAGAGTACAATAGTAACAAATTAATAGTAAAGTAAAAAAAGAAAAGGAAAATTAACAGTTTGAAGGGGTAGAACTAGAACTAGAACATACCAAGAAGTGGCTACCCGATCAAATTAAAGCTCATGAAAGTCTAATGTTTAATTAATACGCGTTTTATTGCGCTCAAAATCTATCCAACTTATTTTGGGTCGTAATTACTCAAAGACAAACTTGTTCCTCCTACTAGAAATAAATTCCAAAAAACATAACGCATAAAGAAATTCTCCCGATCAATCTTTATTGTGATGTGTGTAGTAATTCAATTTAATGTTTTGAAGCAAAATTAATTTGAGACTGTGCCATAAATTTATTCCAAAACTAAATAAACGAAGAATATTCATATCTTTAAGAAAATAAATAGTAATATTTATAGTATTTGGTTATCTACAGTGACGTACCCGTAATGCAACATCATAAGGTTCATAACTCGCGATATATTCAACATAAGTAGTTCAACAACCTTTTTCTATTCTAATACTCTTTCCGTCCCAACCAAATTGTTACGTTTCTTTTGGGTGTAGAGTTTTAGAAGAGTTGAAAAGTAGTGTAAAGTGATGATAGGAATATATATTATTTAAAGTTGTGTGAGTAATAAAGATGTTTTAAAAAGGAAACGTAACAACTTCGTTGGGACGACTCGAAAAGGAAAACGTAACTACTTCGTGGGACGGAGGGAATAATTATTTTATTTTTCAAAACATGTGCTGCATCATTAGTTCATTACTACTAGGCTACTCGCTAGTGTACACTTGATACCTCAATCCGTTATCTTTGTGTCACGTATCGATCACTGGCCAGTAGCCACAACCACAAGGGGGTCAAAAGAAGTAGAACATTTTTTGATGAAAGCGACTATTACATCAATAACTATTACTATAATATAAGATTATATTCTTACAAGCTTTGACATACCTACTTCTTTTAACTTCTTGAGATGGTTTAGTAATCCGATATATACTTAATTTTTCATAAATTCATAAGTAATTCTTTTTATGTATGAAACTTTCAAAATTGAGATAATGTACATCAATTTTTAATATATACTATTATTATTTTAAATCCATGACTTTTACGAAGATTCGTCACCGATGATAGTCTATTACAGACCGAGCGATCAAGGTAATCTTGACAACATGAGATTGAAGATCCTCCCAAATCAAACTCCCAAAAGAATAACTCCCTTGAGCCCTCACCTTTAACCAAATCTTCACCTTAAACTCCAGCTTCTTCACACCAGAAGTGAAGACAAGAATCCCAGGCCCCACGCTCACTTCCGTGCCGGAGGCACCTTGATCCTAGCCGCGTACATCAACAAATCTGGGCCCACATTGGTTGCGATTCTCGACACCTTCACACTCCCCACCAGCTCGTGAACAATGATGGAAGGCAGATTGTAGTTTAGGAGGAAGTTGTCATCAATTCTCCAGCAAGGCGCATTACATCTCGTGAGCAAGCTGATCGAGGTGTCGTTGTAGCCCAAGGCGCATAGAAATCGAGCATGATCCTCCATGTTCGTGTCGAAGATCATACCAGAGGATCAACAGCTCTGTTTGGATCCATCTCACTGCCCCCGTAGTCGAAGGGGTCTGCTAGCTTGTGTGGAGCCGCCTCTGCCATTGCAGCCTCACCATACTTGTCTAAGGGGAAGGCTAAGTCCATTGCAACAAAAGAGAGGAAAACATGAGTTTAGTTGGTTGATCTTATGTGCGTATGTTGGCCTAGTAGTACATTTTGGTTAAATTGAAAACGAACAGATGATAAGATGAAAGCAAATGAAATTCAATCTACTAAAACTATAAATCATAATTGAAGAAGAAAGAGGTCGTTACCGGTAGTTATGAGGGCAGGTTTGAGTGTTGCAGGGCACCAATCGGGAAGAACGGATTTGAGAAGAGCGACAATGGCGGATACGTGAGGGCATACCATGGAAGTTCCCGAAGCAAACTTGAACTTAAACGGAGGAAGCTTTCTCCTGAGTGCACCACACGGCTGGGCTGCAGGAGCAGCAGACCACGAGCCAAGAATGTCGATCCCAGGAGCAACAATATCCGGCTGCACAACAGATAATCGCGGGTATAATCGAGAAAATGCAGACGAGAATCAACCATGAGTCGTCTACCTTTAGCATAGAGGGGGAGAGCGAACTCGGCCCTCTAGATGAAAAGAGTGCCATATTTGGGGAGACTTCTTCCCCTACTGTTGTTTTTGGAACATCAAATTTTATCATAGGATTGCTGTAAAAAAGCAAAACACTAAAAATCAGCAGAAATGGAATATGAATATTTGAAAACAAGCAGAGAATTGAGATAGTTTTACTCTATTGATGAAATGTATGTAAGCAAAGATGTTCTTATAGTCAAGTCCACTTGTGCACAAGGCACATCCAAGCACAGATCGCCCTCTTTTGTCGGGAACTTTGCAAACATGACTCCCACGCCAACGACGTCTCTCACAGCTATTGCAGCCGTGATGGAGAATCTCTGCGCATGCGTTTCAAAACAAAGAACCACCTTCCCCCGTGCCAATGATGCATTCAGGGATTCGTAGCTGCAACTTCTATTCAAGTTCTCTCACACAGCATGTATCACTACTACAGATTCAACACTTCGTGTGTGCGCAGATAGTGTCGACAAAAAACCATCTCACTTTGCAGCGTCTTCATCTGCATCAATAGCAGTGATGTCCGCTCCATACACGACCAGGTAGAACTTGTTCAAATCTTCGCTCATATACAACGATTGCCCCTTTAGATAGTTTACAAAGTTTCATAGAGTTATGTAGAATATGTATTAAACGAATATAGTACTATTCCAACTTTTCTACACCTAAAGTTACTCGCAATAGAACGAGGTCATTCTAGTGAGATAAGCTAACCCAAGTCGTATTCTCAAGGAAGGCTAAACAGGGCTAA
>JAYJMF010346003.1:0-11984 GCA_036873715.1 Salvia sclarea
TTGTGCATTCAAGATCAATTGACAATCAAAACTGTTAAGTATTCAATTGACAACTATGCATGTATCAAAATTGGCCATAAATTAACACATGAAAATAAGCATCAAGAATCACAAATAATAGACTGGAAGGTAAAACAGTTGTTAACAGGCAATCATACAATTCAATTAAATCATATAATCTCTAGGATCAGAAAAAAAATTTAGCTACTCATAATAACAATAATGAATTCAAGAATTAAAAGAACACATGGAATTAATATTAATAAAATTCGTGGTGTAATCCACGAAGAACAATCTTGAACTTGAATCTGAATCCTTTCTTGCAAAGTAGAAATCTAATGCTTGAAAGTAAACTAATGCTAAGAACAAAATATGCTAGAAATATGAAGGTTCAGAACCCTATAACAATGCTACATTGGGGTATTTATATGGTCTAATACATACTAGGGCTGTACAAATCGAAAATATAAGAAAAATTCCGAAAATCGTCAAATTTCCGCGCTTCTTGAAAATCGCGCCAGCGCCTTGCGGCCACCCTAGCGGCCACTAGGGTTGTCGCAGGGCTGGACAGACATTCTGAAATTTGGCCATTTTGTCCTAGCGGCCGCTAGGGTGGCCGTTAGGCCCTGGGGCCTTCGATTCCATCTTCGTCCTTCGCATTTCTCGCCCTTGTCCTTCTCGACTATGATATATTTCGCCTCGCTCATCGAAAATAGGTCCAAAAACCTACACAATAATAACAAATACCCCAAGAGTAATATCTTCTTCAAACAACACAAAAAAAGCTATCAAACCACATAAACGCACGTATAACGATCTAAATCATTAAGAAATAACACGACTAAACAAGCAAAATGGTGCGTTTATCAACTCCTCCTAGTCAAATTCTCCCTATGAAGATGAGAGAAAAACGGTGTGTTTTCAAAAAAGACCACATCCATGGTTACAAAGTGTTTCTTCAAAATTGGATCAAAGCATTTGTAGCCTCTTTGAGAGGCTGAATACCCCAAAAAGATACATTTTCTTGCTTTAGGATCAAGTTTTATCCTTTTCTTATCTTGATTGGAAACGAAAACAGTGCAACCAAATATCTTCAAGGGGATATCCAAAAAAAGTTTAGGATCTGGGTTGTGTTCATGGAACTTCTGCAAAGGAGTTTCAAAATGCAAGGTTTTAGAAGGCATACGGTTAATTAAGAAAGCAGCGGTTAATAGAGCATCACCCCAAAAAGTTTTAGGTACATTATTGGAAAATAGTAATGCTCTTGTGACTTCAAGTAGAAGTCAATTTTTCCTCTCTGCCACACCATTTTGTTGTGGTGCGTCAACACAGGAACTTTGTTGTACAATGCCTTTTTCTGAAAAAATTGGGACACATTTTTTGAAAAATACTCCCTGCCATTATCACTTCTAAAGATTCGTATGCTTTCATTAAATTGATTTTGAACCATGGAGTGGAACTTTTTAAAAATATCAGCAACTTCATGTTTATCCTTCATCAAGAAAATCCAAGTGAGTCGTGTGTGATCATCAATGAAAGATACAAACCATCTTTTGCCAAGAAAGGTTGGACACGTGATGGACCCCATATGTCACTATGAATGAGTTGAAATGGTTTAGAGGAATGTATAACCGAGAAGGATAGGAAGATTTGTGATGCTTGGATAAAACACATGCTTCACACTGAAATGAAGAAGGATCTTTATTGATAAATAACCCAGGGAACAACCGTTTTAAATAAAAAAAACTAAGATGACCTAACCGAAAATGCCATAACATAACATCTTGATCACTAGACGTAGAATCTAACTCATTATTAGAATTTTGGATAACCATACTCGAATGTAGCTCATCTTCAAAGTAATACAGCCCTCCACATTCCTTAGCACTGCCAATCATCATCCCTAAGGTCAGGTCGTGAAAAGAACACTTAGAAGAGGAAAAATTAGCTTGACAATTAAGGTCACGGGTGAGTTTACTAATGGACAATAAATTGCATGATAGTTTAGGCACATGAAGGACATTAGAAAGGATAATTTTTACTGAAATTTTGACATCTCCACTGCCAGCAATGGCAAAAAATGTGCCATCTGCAATTTTGATTTTATTATTTCCAGCGGCAGGTTTATAAGAAGAAAATAATTGGGAGGAATATGTCATGTGATCTGTAGCTCCAGAGTCAATAATCCAAGGACCAAAAGAGTTATTGGAATATAGAAAAGAAGCGGGGATACCATGCTGAGCTAAAGCACAAGAGGTAGGGGAGTTGAGGGATAATTGTGGGGAGTTAAAAAACATATACAAGTGTTGAAGTTGATCCTTGGTGAAAGGCATCGAGTCTGAAGTAACTGAATGCTCTCGAGAAGTCTCTACTACGGCTGCAGTAGCTTTCCCATCCCCATTTTTTTTGTTTAGAGACGGCTTTCCATGGAGCTTCCAGCACTTATCTTTTGTATGTCACAGTTTGCCACAAAAATCACATGAAAACGGTTTTTTCTTATCACTACCGCCATCAACACCTTTGGAAACTAATGCCATAGTGTCTCCATTTTGTGGTGAGTGAACAGGTTCACTCATCACACATTTCCGTGCTTCCTCTTGGCGTAGTTCAGAAAAAACCGCCCTAATTGAAGGTAAAGGCTGGCGGCCAAGAAATCGGCCTTTGATTTCATCAAAACTGTGGTCGATCCCCACAAGGAACATGAAGACGCGAACCTCGTCTTCTCGCTTTCTGGCCCTTGCAAGGTCATTGGGGTTATCCCATTTGTCATCATAACACAAATCTAACTCTTGCCAAAGGGAGAGCATCTCATTGAAATAACTTGTGACATCTCTGTTACCTTGTTTCGAGAGCCACAATTTCTTTTTCAATTCAAAAATTTGAGTAGAATTGCCGAGATTAGAGTAGGTCTCTCTAACGGCATCCCAAATCTCTTTTGCATCCATGTACATGAACGGACGACGGAGCTGTTCTTCCATGGAATTTAGCAACCATCCTGTGATCAAAGAATTCACCGAACGCCAACGCCGATAGGTGGGCTCAGTTGTCGCAGGTGTGGGCTCTTCTCCAGTCAGGAAACCTAACTTCCCTCTGCCATCGAGGGCAAGTTTGACAGATTGAGCCCATTCCAAATAATTATCACCGTTAAGTCTTACTATGGTAATTTGCGAGACGGGCAGTACAGCAACGTCCAAACTTGTCGAGGAAGAGGCAGAGGCAGTGGTTGACATAATGAAGACATGTCCACAAAAAAGGGTAAAAAAGATCTAGAGATCTGGAAAGAAGAATACTGCAGAATGCAGGAAAAAAAAGAGTAGTCCCAACCCCAAGAAAAACCCAGTGATGTGATACCATGTAGTTTTAGGAAATTATTCAACTTGTTTGAGAAAGTTACGGGGCAGACTTTAAATACAATACATGTTTCCTTATTTAAGGAAAACATAATAACTAGTAATCAAAATTATTAACTCCTAATTATATAGTATTAACTCATAATTTGAATCTAAAGTAACTCCCTAATCCAGAATATCTACTTTCCTTTTATATATAAACTAACAACTTCACAATGGTATCAAAATCTCATTGCTAAACAAACTAACTTGACATGGGAACAATTTATTAGTCTAGTCTCTGCTCGTTTTGAGGAGTAGAAGGAGACAAAAATAGTGGCTGAGTTTAACAAGTTGAGAATGACTGGAAATTATGCAGATTATGTGGAGAAGTTTGAGGAATTAAGAGCATGTATGATGCTAATTAATAGAGGGGAACTTTTTGAGGAATACTTCATCGCTAGTTTCATAAGTGGCCTGGGAGAGGAGCTACAATCCTTCGTCGGGATGTTCATTCCTACAACTCTGAACCAAGCTATGGAGCAGGGTAAAAATTAATTACAAACACTAGATGTTCTTTCTAGAAAGTTGAGGGGTACTTACAGGGTTACCCAAACTCCTTCTCAATTCACAAGGAAGGTCGACAACAATACTCAACAAAGGAGAGAAGGATCTATCCCTAAGTCCCTGTCAAGATTGTTAACAGCTGCAAAAATGGAGGCTACGGGGCTTAAGAAACTGTGTTACAATTATGATGAAATTTACACCCCAGGGCACAGGTGTAAGCAAAGAATTTCATATCTAATTATGACAGAAGAAAAAGAGAATAACCTCATGAGTGTTATCACGAAGGAATCAGATGCTGATGGAGAAAATATAGAGGGGTTAGAGGAGGCTCGCTTTCAGTGCTATATCAGGAGAATGAGGGCCTACTACCATGAGAGTTATTGGAGAAACCAATGGACATAGAATTAATATACTAATAGACTCCAGTAGTACCTTGAGTTTTATTAGTGAAGCAACGGTGCAGGCACTTAAATGCATGCAATAACATGTTAAGCCGTTAATGGTTAAGGTGGAAAATGATAATAAACTTATGAGTTCTAAACAAATCAAAGGATTTAGGTGGAACATACAACAATAGAAATTCACTTATTCTCCTAGAATATTAGCAACAGAGGGATGCGACCTCATCTTAGGGGATGAATGGTTAAAATCTTGCACCCCGGTGGAACTTGATTATGATAAAATGATTGTGGCAGTTACGCAGAAGGGTAAGAGGATTAAGATACAAGCCATCACTGGACAAGAATTTTGTCATCTCATATCAGGGCCAGAACTCTTCCAGCTCCTACATTATGATGAAGGAAATGATATTTAGGAAGCTTACCGGATCCACATTAAGAAAGATGGTTCAATATTTGATTCCAGGCTTGATTTGTTATTAGAAGAATATAAGAAAATATTTGAGGAGCCTACGGAATTACCTCCGGAGAGGGGGGATGGAACATCAAATCCTGTTGAAGCCAAATAGTCTCCCTAAGTCACAGTTTCCCTACAGGTATCTCATGAGCAGAAGAATGAGATAGAAAAAATTATTGACGGGCTATTGAAGACAGGAGAGATACAACCCATCAAGAGCCCTTTTGCTTCACCTGTTCTTTTAGTGAAGAAGAAAGACTCAACATGGAGACTCTATATTGACTATAGGTATTTGAATAGCTTGACTATTAAGCATAACTATCCTATACCCATCATTGGAGAACTATTGGATGAGTGGGATATTTATTTGAGATCTGGATATTGTCAAATCCTAGTTTCACCGGAGCACCGACACATGACGGTATTTAGGACTCATAATGGGCAATATGAGTTCTTAGTTATGCCTTTTGGCCTTTGTAATGCTCTCGCATCCTTCCAATCTCTCATGAACAAGATTTTCAGAGAGAAACTAAGGAAGACTGTGTTAGTCTTCTTTGATGATATTTTAGTATTCAGTAAAGAATGGGATGAGCATTTGCTTCATCTGCGGGAGGTATTACAGATACTAAAGGATAACCAACTCTTTGCAAAGAGGAGTAAGTGCCAATTGAAGGAATGCTAAATTGGCCACCACCCAAGAATATCAAACAATTGAGGATGTTTTTAGGATTAACTGGATATTACCGACGATTTGTTCAGGGGTATGGTGTTCTCAGCAGGCCCCTAACTACTCTACTCAAAAAGGGAAATTTTGTTTGGGGAGAAGAGGCAATAGGAGCTTTCAACCAACTGAAACGAGTTATGTCTACTGCGCCGGTTCTAACACTTCCAAATTTTAGTCTACCATTTATCCTAGAGACTGATGCTAGTGGGATTGGGATAGGAGCTATCTTAATGCAGCAGGGCAAACCCATCGCTTATCTAAGCAAGGCATTGTGCCCAAGGCATGAAGCTCTCTCAATCTATGAGCGAGAGTTCCTTGCAATATTACTAGCTATATAGAGATGGAGACATTACTTGCAAAGACATAAATTTATAATCTAACTGATCAACAAGCTCTCAAGCATTTGTTGGACCAGAAGATAGTCAATCCCATGCAACAAAAATGGATTACTAAGCTATTGGGGTTCGACTATGAAATACATTATAAAATGGATGCCGATTGTGCTGCTCTATCAACTGTGGTACCAAGTTGGGCTAAACAGGTTGCCTTGAGCTATGAAGGAGATGATTTCATGCAAGATATTTAGGAAGAAGGCGTTACAACCCACGGAACTACCGGAATGGAAAAGGATTGGTGACATTCTAAGATACAAAAAGAGAGTTGCAGTGGGGAGTTCTACTACCCTAAGACGTGACTTATTGAAGGAGATGCATAACACTGTCTTCGGAGGACATTCTGGTAGACAAGGCACTTATTGCAGGCTTAAGAAATTATTTTATTGGCCAAAGCTTAAGACAGAGGTTATTGAATGGGTTAAGACATGTGAGATATGTGAGAAGAGCAAGGCTAACCCGGGGTTGTACCCTGGCTTGTTGCAACCGTTGCCAATACCTGAGCAAGCTTGGACTCATGTCTCAATGGATTTTATTGAGAGGTTGCCCAAGTCCAAAGGAAAAAATGTGATACTTGTCGTGGTAGACAGATTTACAAAGTATGCCCATTTTGTACCTGTATCACCCCAATTTTTGTAAATCATAAAAGGGCACGTCACCAATGCTTTATTTATAAATCAATATAAAACATGTTTAAAATAGCAGCAGAAAATAAAATACATAAATAATCATTTGACTCAAAAAGAGAAACTCTTTGACTATAAATTTTTTTCTTCTAGACCATCATCATTCACCCCGTCGCCATCGCCCGAATACTCACCTAAACCTTGACCTTCTTTGATTTCTTGATTTCGAAAACCTTCTAACATAGTTTGATTTTCATGTTTTTAATGTAGAGAAAGTGAAGAATAATGACATCTATTTATACTAGTTGGATAGTGGGCTTGGAGCAAAATAAAATTCTTTTAGGATTTTTATCCATTAGGGTTTGATTTCAAATTTGGAAAGAAATAAAAGGGTATCAATGATTTCCTTGGTGAGCATGAAAAATTCATATAGATAAAAATATAGAATATAGGCTTCACTAAATAAATCATATTGGGCTACAAGAACATGGGAATGACTTCAGAGCCGATTAACTTGCAGGATCAATAATTAAAATAATAATAACAATAATAATAATAATAATAATAATAATAATAAAAATTTATTAGAAATGCATGTATGATTTAATTCTTATTAATGGCGCGACTTATTGGAGCTTAACAATTTAATCACACAAAAATAAATACATTTAAGAAGAAAGTAGCGAAAAATCGGGGCGCTACAATTTCAGCGAAAAAAAATGCGTAATCTTTCAAATTTTTTGAATTTTTCCACAACGACCATTTCCGGCGAAATCGTAGCTAAGTTGGATGCCTAAAATCCAAAATGGACAAAATGTCCGACGAACTTTGATAGAAACGCCGTCGTTTAATTCCAAATCATCAGCTCTTCCCTCCAATCATCTTATCTCTCTAAACTCTGCAAATCAACTTCTCTTTCTAAACTCTTCCAAATGAGACTTTCTTTCTCATGGAATTGCGATCAGTGACGTGGAAATGTAGTTGGCGGTGCGAACGATGGGGGGTAGTGCAGGCCGCGGCTGCGCGTAGCTAGTAGCGGTGAGAGTCATCGACGCAAACGGTGGTGGAAATTGATGAGGAAGAGTCACATTTTTATTGAACTAATCCAATTTTAAAAACAATCCTATCGAGCTCAGGATATCTTTTGATCCTAACACAATCTATTTACATTAGCCCATCGATTCCGAACTTAATTTTGTATCCCTGGGATATTACATTTAAGAATTTCCCAAATTAAAAACAACTCCGAGTTACAAATAAAACCAACTAAAAGATAAAATAATAGTAAGCCTGATACTCGAGAAGATGGAGATGTGGTCGTTCCATAGAGACAAAATACACACGAATTGGAAACTTCCAAAATCTTAACATCAAAGATAAATAAAATAGATCAACAAGATCTTCATTGTCACAAGCTGCAGCCTGTTCTATAAACTCAAGCATGGCCTCTCATAATCGACAAACAAGTATCTTGAGTATCTCGTAACCATTCAGTGCCAAGACTACTCAAAATCCCAAACTAAATACCTAGGGACACAAATGTTGAACCTTCAGGCTGCAGAACAATTTTCGCTTCGTCTGCTAAGCTACAAAACCAAGAGCGCGGATCGAAAGACCACGGCCTGATACAGGGATGGACGCCTTCATTTACTTATCATGAAGGGCCTTCATCAGATACAGTCTGCTAAAGCTTTGTCCAGCCACTCTGCAACCCACACATTAAGATAAACATCATCACAACAAGTCAAATATGGCAAACTGGAAAACATAGAAGGCATTATTGTATGTAAAACTCAACGCTGAATGAATGCAAAACAAAATCTCACAGAAACATTAAATAAGCAATTCATATATAGTGGATTACTAGATAAAGATATTTGTGGAGCATTAGAAAATACAGCAGACTGAACAAAATTCCAGAAGTTTCATATTTACCCATTGATTTGGTTGCAATAGTTTGCAATTTGATTTGTTATGAGGAAGCTATCCAATCGTGATGGCTCAGGGATCGGCTTGAAGACAGGGTTTGTAGGATCCTCCTCAGGTAACGGCTCCTCCCCTGCATTCTTCCGCGCAACATTCTCAGCCCTAAAAGCAAGAACAAATAATGCATTTGTGACCGAAACCTCCTTCCAAGCGAAAAATTCAAAAATGGTCCTGCATACATCTAAAGGTGATATAATGTTTAGATAAATAACCAGGGTGTACGTAACATTACCTTCTCTTCTGAAGCCAGGCCTGCTTCTGGGCTTCTTGGCGAGACAGATTCCTGTAGTAGAATTGGAACTGTAGAAGGAAAGGTGATATCATGCCATTGGCCAAGTATGGGGATCTCTACGCAAACCAGAATAGATGCTGACCTTTTGTTGTTCCATTGACAAGTCATCCATGCATTCAATTAGAAATTCCACATTTCTCTCTAAAATTGGACTGGTTGACAATTGCAATCTATCATAATCACACTGACAAAATAGAATAAGAATTAATTATTACTTGCAGAGGCAAAGTTAAAGGATAACTATGTGGGAACTTGATTACCTGGGTGACTGGAGTATCTGCCTCAAGCTCAGTCATAAATGCACTGATCAGAGCAGAATTTGAAACCTTAATCTGTAAAAACAATGAAACCAGTAAATAGTTTAACATTTTGCACAGGTTTTCATATGTATGAAATTAAAAGTAATTTACATCCAGAAACCAAAATGCAATGTTCTAATTTCATGAATTAGGAAGTGTACAGACCACTGAAAAGTGATAATCACGCAAGGAAAGAAACACAAGTCTACCTAACTTAACCTTCCCCACAAGTAGTAACATAAGTCAGCTTGAAACATTAATCCAATCTAAGATTTTGATTGGTATAACAACAAAACCATAGAGACAAGCTTATATCAATACAATATCAAAATATCATCACATAAACCATGGATTAAGCTTTCTCTCTGTTGGAACCCCAAACTAGATCACCAATACAACTGCCATATTAATTTAAGATTAAATTAGATTCCTAAATATGTTTCTTGTGAGGAAATCAAACAAAAAGAATTGAAATGAAATATTCAACAATCTTAATTGCACTTAATCATTTAAACAGAAATCAAGAATCAAAAGCTTACAGGAATCTCTTCAAAGATATCCACAAAGGAAAGATTTTTCTCCCTCAACCTGTAAGGAAAGCAGATGTCAGATACAGATTGTGTGCATTTGAGCTTATTAAAAGGATTACTTTCAGGTTTTAAGTGAGGGGTTGAAAATTTTTTGTAAAACCATACTTCTCCCCCTTGAAATTATTTGTGCGGTAAAGCTCCATGAAGGTATCAGAAAGCTTGAGTGCCTTCAAAGCTAGGACACCTTGATTAGATCTTGAAGGGTCATAAATGATGCAGACACATCGCCTAATATTTTCCTGTCACCAATATAGCAACACGTGTTAGACAAGCAAAACAAAACACTATCAGCAAACCATGGATAGTAATGATGAAAAATTAGGTTGTGATAGTTAGCTGCATCTACGGACAATACCAACAGCGGGAGATCAACGAGCAAGGTGCTAGATGCTGTAGCAATAGGTAAGGGAATACCTGGTAGTTCATAAAAGTCTCGATCAACTCCACTGTCTGGAAAGATCCAAACAAAGTTGATTGGTACCTGGAAGGATGATTACATGAGACATTAAGAATAACAGCATCTAGATATTGTAGGTTTAGCAGGTTTCTTTCATTGAGAATGGCATATAACTATTTCCCACAGAATGATTGAAAATGTTGATCAAGGATGGAGCTTAGAAAATACATAGTAACAGACTATCAATGAACAGCAGCAACCACATTATAATCCATAAGATCAAGTGGAACTCTTTATCTATAACTGATAAAACTTCCTTTCGTATGCGTGTGTGGAGAGTGTGAGACACCAGGTACTCAGATCTACATAATGTTATTCTGTTGACATGCAACTTGTAGAACTTATCACTGATGACCCACTAGAAAAGAACACTCCAACCTAATTTGGTAATCTTATTAGACCCAAAACATTGCAGCACTCAACTCGCTGCTGCTACTACATTGACGGGTGGAGTACAAGGCACCTAGCAGCAAGCTAAATGTAAGTCATCTTAAACTCACAATGCAAAATAACAGCTTATTATTTCATAAACACTGAATAAAAAAACAGTAGTGCTTATAAATCTGGGAAATTAAATGATTGTGGTGGGACTTGAGGTGTTTTGGACTTATACGAGGAGAATCCTTACCAGCCAACCGTGTTGTTGTCGACATTAACCTCTCTCAGGCATCTCATCATCTCAAGCTGATAGTTAGCACCTTCTGCTTCAATCTCTTCATCTTCCTCGCGAATCTGCAACGTTATACATAGTGGCATGAAAACATTGAACATATCTAACATAGTCGTTCAATAAATATGACCAGCTGAAGCAATTTGCACACCGGGAATGGGAAGCAATTGGTGACTTCAAGAACACTACCGACATCCAAACCAAGAAGCTGCCCAGTAACCAGGGCCGGTGAGAACTCCTTGCAATGCTTGATTATCTTTAAAATTACCTGTATCATGTATTAGAAACAAAACTAATTAGAAAATTCTATCACAGAATTCAAGCCACATGAAAGATAATGACACGGCCAGGAAATTCAGAAGCAACAAGCCTGGAATTGCAATCAATCTTATACATGATTGACAGGGTCAAATTTTATTTAAGAATTTCACAGTTATATCTTTTCTCAAATAAGACATAATCATGCAGATGACTAACAGGACGAGAAATTGATCAGCAGTTGCTACTTTTTTCCTATATCGCACCCCATAAAGCCTACGGCAGCCCCAATATATCGCCCATTCACATAAAACTGTTTTTTCAAAAGAAAATATTAGCTCAAAATAAACCCTAAATCAAGGAGCAGCAGATATTGGGAATATTGTACTATTCCAAGAGAATAAGATCTTCCCAACATTGAACATACCAGTCCTTCGATCTGGACGACTCTGAGCGGTGGCGTGGCCTCCTCCGTGACCGCCACTTGCAGAAAAGATCTCGTCGCAGCTGCATAGCAATAAAGCCATCAAAACGTCAATCGTCAGAAACCAAATAAAGATTGATGAACGGACGAATTAAGAGAAGAGTAGACGCACTGTTCGCCATGAACGATTGAAAGAGAGAGTCTGTGAGAGATTATTCGAGTCTGAGTAGTTCCCTTCCTGGAACACGAATCAAACAAAACCCTAATTTTTGGAAATATCAAAATTGGCCTTCAAAAGTTTATTATAGTGGCTTTGAATAATGGGCTGAATAAGCTGGCCCATATAAAGAGTTTTCTTCGTATATTTTTGTTTTTTGAGATACAGTTTGTTTCTAAGTTCTAATTCAATCTTCTTCTACTTTGTTTTTCTTTCTTTTTAGATATAATAATAATAATAATAATAATAATAATAATAATAATAATAATAATAATAATAATAATAATAATAATAATAA
>JAYJMF010346044.1:0-11970 GCA_036873715.1 Salvia sclarea
GTCATGCACAACGGATCAGAATTCAAAATTGCGAGAATATATAACCACATAAACCACATCAAATTGAATGCATATAACTAACATAATATCCTTTGTCAAAAAAAAAAAGATAACAAACATAATATCCAACATCCAAACATGAACCCCTTCAAAACAAAACACTGACAAAATCAAATTTTATAATACAAGAATGAGAAAATCCAACACCTGCTCTTGTCCGCATGTCGCTTGAAAAGAGAGTGGCGGTTCCGCTTTGGGAACAAACTTCTCGAGAGGGTATGGTGGAAGGAAATGGTTTGGAGAAAAACCATAGAAACAAGCACGACATAAACAACCACGATAACGGACTTGGCCAGTGCTGCCCTTTCCTGGACGTAGACCATAAAATACGCGGACATGAAAACAGATATGGCGCCAAAGACAGACAAGGAGAGCCAGTGAAGCCCATTTCTTATCCTCCCAGCTAGAATTTCAAAGAAGTCTTCCTCGCTCGCCATCATGGTGCGCGAGAAGTGAAGGATTGACAATGCTGAGAAAAGCATAGCCAGTGCTTCAAACACAATGAAGCATGCGAACCAATTTGACTCGTAGAGTATGGGAATCCCCGTGTCTTGATTGTATCCTCCTGGTATGGTGAAGGCAGAGGCGAACACCACGGAGAATAATAAAGTCGAGATCAGCATACAAGAATCCGCCGTCTTCCTCGTCCATGTTGTATTCTTTTTCAGCAAGCTCTTGTGCTCCTTGAAAAACAATTCTCTTGGCGTGTGACCCATGTTATTTCTCATCTCTGAACAGAATGGGGGCACAATTGCCCTCACACCCTGTATATGTTGAAAGACAAATTAATTAATAACAAAGGCTTATCCTGTGAAAGTGACTGTTGCTTATAAGATATAAAATATAAGATTGTGATTGATGCAAATGAGATACATGTCATTCATCTATTACACATATAAATAGATGAATAACATGTGTCAAATCCTAAGGTTTAGAAATTCCAAAGATTAGGGTATATATTTTCCTTATATAAGTTTTAAATCCTAAATAATTGATCTTGAAATATAATAAAAGGCGTTAGATAAAAATGCAATAGACGATTCAAACTCGGATTGATGAGCTCATTTTTTGGGAGAATATATATAAGTTGCTTAATTAGGAGCTTATTTTGCCAAAAAAAAAAACTAATTATAAGTTCTTCAACAGTTTATAAGTTACTTTAAGAAGCTTATAAGTTTGTACCGTAAACCACATCATCTCCCTGTGCAATTGAGAAGCTGGAAGCTGCCGGTACCTCCAGTCGACAAACCTAGCTTTCGCGGCTAAATGTAAGATGTTGTTGCCATCTTTATCTTGTGTAGCTGCAATCAAAGCTTTCCTTGCTCCCGTCTCATTAATAAGCCCAAACAAGCTTGCTTGTCGATAGATAACGGCAATGTGAAATATTGAATATCCTTCAGTGTTGTTGTGCCATACAAGATTAGGGTAAGTGTGAGTAATCATAGTGATAAGCTCCAAATTCCCTACTTCCGCTGCGTCGTGAAGGATCGGTGGATTTTTCATTAGCTCAACCACATTGTCTTGTCCCAATCTTTGAATACCTTCCCACAGCTTCTTAGCCAGCGAACCCATCACCATCAGTATTCTTTTTTTGTTCTTATGCTTCCCTGACATCCATTACCACAACATAAAATCTAGCTTTCTTCTAAGGGGTTTTTTGAGTAAAATTTATTTTTAGAAAGGTATAAAATGTTTAAAGAGCTTATTAGATGTATTGTTTTTACAGTCTATAAGTTGATAAAGTATTAAAAGAGAAATGAAATTGAAATGGTATTGTTGAAACTGAAACAAATTGAAGATCATATCAGTTCAAAGTTTCCAAGTTCATAAAGATATTACTTTTCAGGATGATATTTTGTTTAGCCAACAAATGCAAAGCTGTTCCTTCGTCGTTCCTCATTGTAGCAAGTTGTTCGTTACTCCCCAATATTTGTAAAGCCACATCTGCAAGATAACGCGTCTACATATTTAATCAGTGGTAATGAATGATTGACTTTTAATTATTTATTTTCATTTCATGTCCTATATATCTTTAGCAAGTATTACTAAAATACCTAACATTGCATAATATATAATTTAATGTCCTCCGATTAGTTTTAGGTGCCCATACTCTTACATGGCTCGCCAGAGCATCCACGTCTGCAATCCATGGGAATAGCCATTTTTATAAAAACTAGTGCCGCATAAGCGTATGAGCATCGTTCCTCGTTAATTTCGTCCACTATTTTTTTTTTATAAAAAGAATATCTACGTGAAATACAAATGTGGACGCTCCTACTAGCCACATAAACATATGCATGGGCACAAGAGATATTGGGATGCCTATAGTAAGTGGTATGAGCAAGTTATGGTTGAAAGGTTAATGTCTTCTTCTAAGTTTAGCCTATTATGAGCAAAGAGAGACGACCATACATACCATACATTTCACGGCGTATCGTCGCAAGCAAAATATCGAACCATTCTTCCGGCGACAAACCCTCAATACCAGATTTCAAAAAATACAAAATCATCTCTTTTTTGCCATGCAAAGCTGCCTTGAATAGGGGTGTCTTATTTTGGCGATCGCGTGTAGAGACAAGTGTTGGATTCCTTGTGATCATTAGATGGGCAATGCCTACCACTCCTGAGATCGCGGCGTAGCAACATGCAGTGTAGCCTTTCCCATCCAACAATTCTAACTCACTTGGACTCATTATTTCGACTAGTTTACGCACCAATTTTTGGTGTTTGATTGTAGCAGCTACGTGATCTCTCTGCAAAAGTATTTCAGCAGCTGCACAATCGCCTTCTAGTGTAGCTTTGTACATTGCGTGATAACTATTTGAAAGATGAATTGTTCGTCTATTAGTAATCCCCGTCCAAATACAATATATTGATAATTAATAGTCTAATTAATTAATACTAAGAAAAACCCAAATTATATGATTATAGAGACAATTAATATCCACCAAAATAGCCATTTTGGTATTGTAAAGATGAAAAAAATTGCAAAAGGATAGATTTGGAATAGTTTTCGCTATATTACGAATAGAGGCATGTTTACGTTAGGCCGACCCAATTAATATATAAATAATGAAACCAGCAACAATTTTGTCTTTGAGCTCGCTCCTAGTACGCCTTCGGCTCCCCCTTGCTCGACTCATAGTTTAGAATAGGAGCGGCAAACAATTGGCCTAACTGTTGGGTTAAAATTGGAATAAAGTAAATTAAATTTCCTGCATGGGTTTTGTCATATACTATAAAGGGGTTATGGCTATAAAGATTCTTACCTAATAAACAATGAGACATTTTGGACACTCCAAATTGACAAAATGAGACTTTTCGAGTGGGATGAAGGGAATAATTCGTTTCGAGGATCTCGTTTGAGGAAACAGAAAACCAAGAAACGAAACGACATATACTGACCTTCCGGAGTTTGAACATTAGCTTCAGGTAGTGGTGGAGTTGTTTCAATGGAAGGTGAATGAATTGGTGTTACTGCATCATCAATTTCCGAGCTACTTGATTCGATATTCCGCCATTTGGGGCCATACATTTCCTTCCCACTCACCACTCTCTTCATCTTAGCTATACCTATAAATATAAACAAACGCACCTATGTAATCCTGCTTCTCTCATATATATTTATGTCATGATTATTACATTATTAATTCCTCACTTTGCCACTTTGTTGGTTACATGTGAACGGCCGCTATCGGAGAATAACAATGCCACTACTGACTTTTCTAGTAAAAGCAAATGAAATTCACTTTTTGCGACCAAATTTGCAATAATTTTAATCGAATTACATGTAGAATACAAGGTGTGCGACTAAAATTGACTTGTAAACTTAAGTGGGTTTATTAAACGCGGTTTAGCACTTCAGCAGTATATATAGTTGGGCCGGCCCAAAAATTAGAGCTGCCAAAGAGTTAGTTGGAAATGAGCCCAATTATAATTTTTCTTAAAGTTTGGTTTAGCCTAAAAAACAGTTGATCGGAAAGAGGAGGTCATATTCGACAGTCAAAGCACAGTCCCGATCTCTCAATTCATGAAATAAATAAATGACTGGAAGTAATTCAGTTTTATGCATTATTTACTCAAATTGTAACAACCCAAAACTGTTTAAAAAGAATATTTCTAGTTATTCATAAATGATCATGTGAAACTTTAAGAATAAAATTAGCCACATCCTTACAAATTATTTTGACATTTTTTTTGTAGAAAATTTACATTTTGAATAAATAATCTATACTAATAATAAAAGAGCCTTGATGACAAATTATATGAATTGCCTAATATATTCTTATTACATATTTAATTTTAAGGATAATTATGTAAATTATAAATTATCTATAAGAATTAAAATTACCTATTAATCTATAAATTTATAATTTATAAACTAATTGTTAAAACATAAAAGAACCCATGTGAATTTAACCACATAAGATATCTATCCACGTAATGATATCTACAACCTAATAGTAAAAGTATATCTGGTGTACGTATTTGCAAGTCTAGAAGAATACATATTTATAGTTATACTCTAATTTGTATATTGGTGCATGTAATAGTTAAACTAATAATAAAATTATTTTATGATTCACTTTTAATGTGAACGAAAATTTATATTTACACTAATTATTATACTTTCAAATCATATGAATTGTTATTTGTTCGTCACATGATGGGAGATTTCATATTATTTTATAGGAATTGTTGATAATATTGAATTACAGTAGACTAAAGTGCAAGATAAGAAAAGGATAAAAATCACAAAGAAAAGATTTTTTGACTTAATCGGAATTACAAGTAACGACGATCAACCGTTGTGCAAAATCATCTCGACAAGCCAAAAGACAAATGTATATACATATATTTTTTATTTTGAATTTGCATTCGTATCTTATTTGTTTTATAAGATTTTGGTATATACATAGGGGTGAGAATTTGGGACCGGGACTTGGGAAGTTCCCATCCCGTCCGACTCCCGATTTTTTTAGGATTGGGACCAGGACCGAGACTCGAATTTTGAAAAATTTTGAGACTATCCCAATTTCCTGGATTTAATTTCAATTTTAATTTAATTATAAATTTAATTTTTAAATTCTAAATTAAACATTATAACTCTAAAATTCCTAAAGATTAAAAATTAAAAATCAATTGACAATTCTCTATTGAACACCATGCACTTAATAATAAATATATATAAATCATTTTTTCTGAAATATTGCAAGTTTTTTCTTCAATTCATGTATTTTTTGGTCCCGTTCGGGAAATTTGGAAAATTTGTATCCGGGACTGTGACCGGGATTAAAATTTATCCCATTTCGGGATTCAGGACTCCTGAATTCCCGAACGAGACCGAGACCATCAAATCGCCAATTTTCGATATCGGGACTTCGGGATGGGTAGCCAGTTCCGTCCCGATTCTAAGCCCCACATATACATTTTTTTTCAATTTGAATTTTATTGTACATTATGAATAATTCTCAAATTTTAAATTATTATTTATTAATAATATGATCGGTTCCCTTATTAAAAAAATGTACTTGTTATACATGCAACACATGTTTGAATTTACAAATATAAATCATTACAATAATTGATCATACTTCAGAATTATAAATTAGTGCAGGGTGAAGCGTGAAATTAATAGACGAATGTGTTGATACCCCCTCCTGCACCTTGACATCTTCCTGCATTGAGGCATTTACATTGATACACTATAGCAGCCATCTCCCTCTTTTTCCCTTGCATTCTTCTTGAGTTCCTTTCCTTCCATACCTCATATGAAACTACAGCAAACGCACACACCGGTATAGCTTTTGTCGGCTGCTCTTTGTTGTGCATTGCCTAGCCAAATATTCCTTGATCCACTACGATTCTCATCCTTGTACACGTGACCAGACTTTCATGCAGAATAATTAAATATATTTATTTTGTGTCGTGCAAGCATTTCTTGTAGGGAGTTTAAAATAATTAAATATATTTATTTAATTTCCACCACATGGTTTTATTAGTAATTTTGATTTGAGTAATTAGTAATAACTGATGTGGCATTGAATCTGCATTCATTTAATAGATTTGTAAGTTTCTTTGAGAGAATTTAATGGAAAAGTTACTCCTTACTTAATTTGATTCGTCATGTTAGTATTCTTAATTATAAATACAAAACTAGAGTTGTGTATATTGCAACACCTTATTAGTCGACCAATCTGAATATTCTTGTTTTCGAATATCTCTCAATATGTTGACAAGAACTCTTGTTTTGAAGATGGCAACAGCACTAATCCTAATAGTGAGCCGATCAATTAGCCTTAATAATGGATTGGAAATAGTGTAGGAGTTGAGCTCATCACCACTTTCATCAACCAGCGATTACATTCCACCATTAGACTGCATTGTAATCTCAAGAATGTAGGAAGCATATTCTTGTTGCGATATGCAAGGGAACTGATATTCTATTTAACAACAATATTGAGAAGACGTATGATTGTTGTGCCGATCTTTTCGTGAACGTTGCACGAGATTGTTTGGTCAGTGTATTTGTTGACGATGTTAATCTTCCCTGCCAAAAGAATCAATTTGTAATAGACAATGTTTTCCAATTTGATAAGTATTGTAACTCAGTTGTGGGTTGAAATCAAAAGAGTTCGGCTCACATCGTAATTTATAATTTATATTTAAAATAATAATTCTGATAATTAATGATTTTTAAATTTATCTACTAGAACGGGATTGGTGATGGGTCTTTTATTACTCCATCCGTCTCATTTCAATTGGCACATCAATTTTTGCACAAGAATATAGGGAAAGTATTTTATTGAATAAATAAAGCTACATGATCACACTTGTTTGTGTGTTAATTATTTGCCATTATAGTAATGTAGCAATTGAAATGGGACAAGTCCAACTCCAATATAGAAAACATGGTAATTAAAATGGAACGAAAAGAGTAATATATAAAAATCGATCGTATTCATCGATGTTGATGGATCATAGGGTCCAAAAAATTGAAATTTGAAATAATTAACCAAGTAATTGACATCAACGATTTTTTTTTTTTGGCTTATAATACAAAATCAACCGGATCATTTGCCCCACTTCCATAACACAGAGAAATCACACGAATAATTCTATTCTGCTAAGGTTTAAACCTTAAGGAAAACAATTAATGAGCAACACATGTTATACATTAAAGAATATCATTTTATTTATATGTTGTCGATCGGGATGATTGATAGGCCACACAAAATTAAGGAAAGGCCAAGGAAAGAATTGTCGGAAAGAAAGGAACATGGACAGGCACACACAGGTAGTTTATAGATATTATTTTTAATTAACAACCCTAAACCTGAACATATTATTATATATTCAGAATTGTCCGCTCGCGAAGCTCAATTCCCCGTCGTGCTGCTAATTTCAATGGACGGATTCCGACCTCACATCTCCATGCCCTTGTTCTGTCGACGGCCACTGCTCGGTTCGCCGATCCAGCATAGACGGCGGCATTTACGCTGTACCACTGAGCAAGATGGAGGTTCGCGACCACGTGGCTTACTCGGTTCCATCCGCTGCCTTTTTCTCCCGCGAGATCGAGCTAGGGCTCAAAGCAGCAGGTGGTCGGGTAATACGGTGTGAGCGAGCGGTTCGTGACGCGACGCGACGAGGCTCGCAGCAACAGAGCGAAGAGGGCGGTGCAGCTGGTGGCGTGATTCAGGCGGCGGTTCTCGTCGGAATTGAGGCGAAGGAGGAAAGAGGCAGCAGTTGCTCGCCAGATTCACGAGGAAAACGGCGGCGCTGTTATCGTATATATGGTGACGCTGACTCTGATTCGAAGATTTTCGCCGGATTTTTTGGTGAAGGCGGCGGAGCACGCTGTCCGAAGGTGGGTGAGGGCAATGTGGTGGAGAAGGCGAGGACAGGCGGTGGCGGCCCATTTCTGGCGCTGGGTCGATCGCCCTGATATCAATTTACAAGGGTTTGAGAGGGAGGCAGCGGCTGATTTTGGGAAAATTGACGTGAGGTGGAAAAAGATGAGGAATATGATGTGAGATGGAAGAATTAATGTAGAATTCGTAAATCTAGATGTAGATCTAGATATTTCTATATATAGAGAAAGCAGAGGATTTCTTCATAACAGAAATCAAAATCAAGTTCGGTACAATGCCACATCACATAATATATATTGAGTGGATAAGAAAGCGTAAAAGACGAGAATAAAACGCGTTATGCTTATTTGGAATATAAAGCAGCCGTCAGATGAAATAACAAACCAACGGCTGAGATAAAAACTCATTCAGGCAACCTGTCTTTAAAGAAACTGTGTTGAGTTGGATGAAAAAAAATATTTCATTTTTGCCACCTCAATTTTAATTTGTCATGTCAGCTTTAATTTTGTGATAATTTTGTCTCGTGCTAAATTCCAAAGAAATTTAAAGTTCATGTATTATAAGGCAAATTTTAAAATTTGTGTTAAAAATCAAACTAGGCTCAAAGTTCATGTATTTATATGCCAATTTTCCTTTTTTTATATAGTCACGACTTTTGTATATTAACTTTGAACTAACAGAAGCATATAACTTTGTATATTAACTTTGTATATTAACTTTGTACTAAATATATATGGAGTTGAATTATATCTCCGCTCTTAAAAAATTCAAAAAATTCATCATCAAAGTTAGATTTGAGTATTGGACAACCAATACACCTATTTTGGATTTACAGCATATATAGTATGCCAAATTGCTTATGTTCAATATAACGAATCATAAATCATAAATTTTTAATTTATTTTCATATAAATGAAAAACTTTTGTAGGAAAATATTTATTATTTTGGAGGTTTTCATCTTTGGAAGTTGATGAGTTTATGGATTTATACAACATATATAATAATTATTAGAAATTAATTAATTTGTCTCATTTATATGAATTTTACTTGTTGCAATATGTAAACTTATTCTGTGTATGGCGGCATATACACATATATATGTAAATGGCTAACATATTTATGGATTTATGGGGCTTTAGAATATACACATATGTATATTTATAACCTGTTGCAATTACACATATGGCTTTTAGCAATTACAAATATTTTTATACAAATTTTAGAAAATTGCTAATTCAAAATTCCATTCTAAAACCTTTTTTAGTCTACTTTCTATAAATTTTGCGGTGTTGATGCTGCGTTCTTTGCGCAACACAACCGTACGGGGATTGGTATTATAATTCAAGGGCGGTAGGGTGATTTCAAAGAGGCGAAGGTCCTAACCTTTCTGGGATGCATGAGAGTGAAGGAAGGCGAGGCTTTGGGAGTGCGTGAAGTGCTTTCGTGGATTAAGGAGAAGAATATGCAGCGAGTTGAGGTGGCCATTGACAACAAGTTGGTGGCAGATGCTATTAATTCAAATACTCCAGATAGCACAGAATTTGGAGGAATCATTGCCGCTTGCTGATCTCTTATTAATTCGTGCAATCGAGTGAAAGTTGTTTATGTTAGTCGGAAGTCTAATGCCATAGCGCATCGCTTGGCTAGGAAGGCTCTTAATTTCCCTAATATGTATGCTTGAAATGAACCTCCGATCTTTGTGGGGGATCTTCTCCATGCTCCATGCGTATGTGCTTAATAAAATCACTTTTCAACCTAAAAAAAATATCATGCAAGCATTTCTATAAGGGAGTTTAATATAAATAACTGTAAATATTTTACATCAGGTGGTTTTATAATTAGTAACAACTGGTGTGGCATTGAATCTGCATTCATTAAATAGATGTGTAAGTTTCTTTGAGAGAATTTAATCGAAAAGTAACTCCTTTAGTTAATTTGATTCATCATGCCATTTTTCTTAATTATAAATACAAAAATAGAGTTGTGTTTATTGTAGCACCTATACTTGTCGACAAACGGAATATTCTTGTTTTCAAATATTATCACTCAATATGTTGACAAGAACTCTAGTTCTGAAGATGGCAGCATCACTAATCATAATAATGAATAGAGCATTAGCCTTAATAATGGATTGGAAATAGTGGAGTCGAGCTCATAACCACTTTCATCAACTAGCGATTACATTCCACAAGGAGTCTGCAACAATGAAAAATTGGGATCTGAATGTAGGAAGCAGATTCTTGCTGCGATATGCAAGGGATCAGTTAATGTTCTATTTGACAACAATGAGGTGACGTATGATTGTTGTGCTGATTTTCACGTGAACGTTGTACGAGATTGTTTGGTCAGTGTAATTGTTAACGATGTCAATCTTCCCTGTCAAAAGAATGAAGATGTAATAGACACTGCTTTCCGACTTGACAGTTATTGTACCCAAGTTGTAGGTTGAAATCAAAAGAGTTTCGCTCACATTGTAATTTATAATTTATATTTAAAATATTAATTCTAATAATGAATGATTTTTAAATTATCAACTATACCGGGATTGGGTGATTGAGTTTTCATTATTCCATCCATCTTATTTCAATTGGCACATCAATTTTTGTACACGAATATTAGGAAAATGTTTTATTGAAATAAAGTTACATGATCACACTTGTTTGTGTTAATTATTTGTCATTTCAGTAATATGCCAATTGAAACGGGACAAGTCCAACTCCAATTTAGAAAATATTGTAATTAAAATGGAACTAAGAGAATAGTATATAAAAATAGACTGCATTCGTAGATCTTGATGGATCATAGGGTCCAAAAATCGTCATTATATATATATAAAAATCGTCACTAAAATTGCCTAGTGAAGACTTTAATTTGGGTTTGTCTCCCGCTTCGCACTGGTCAGCGAGTCGGGGGGTCAGGGGGGCGACGCCCCCTTGCCTGGGGTGCGGGGGGCCGGAGGCGCCCCCGGTCCAAACAGTATACAATATTGGACTTTAGTATTCGTGTTGGGTTGAGCTCGTCTGATGTATTCTCTTAGTATTATATATATGGTCTTAGAGATATGTAATCTGTAATCTGAAAACCCTAGCCTCCATAGTGAAATTTGTTCTCCTCTCTGCCCGTGGACGTAGCCAATTGGTGAACCACGTAAATTTGTGTCTTCTTTACGTTTCTGTTTTCTGTTTGTTTGCTCTTTAATCCTATTCCGTTACAACAGTTGCCTAATTCAAGTGGTAAAGTTGAGACATCAAAAACTCTTATCTGCTAGTGCTTCAAATTACGCAAGTTTTGTTGAATTTAAATTCTTTTATTCAGTATAATGGCACTACTTGAGCACGGTATTGCATTTATATCAATTGTAATTCTAAAAAAAGTTTAATTCATTTCTGCGCGTTCATCTCAGTCACCATACTTTCCCAATCGACTTGAGTCAATTTTATTCTACTATTGCGTTTGGGTTTTAAAATTAATCTCTATCATTTCTCGACTAGGAGAATTTATATTAGATAGGTTTATCTCTTCCCTCTTCTTGATTCATATTTAGTTTTAACTCATGGTGAGGTTAAAATCTCACTCATTACGAATTATATTTTAGTGATATAAATTAATTATATCTCAAAGGCCCAGAACTCAGTTTTATAGCTCAAAATCTAAATTCAACATGATCTTGTTTCTGAAAGCTTAAATAAAACTCAACATTATCTATAAGAAACATATACAATTCCCGCTTTTTTAAAGGAAAGATAAGAGTTCTCAAATTCGTCTTAGAATAAGATAATCTTGACGTGTTATGAATTTAGTTATAATTTTAAAATGTCCAATTGATGTAAATTTCGTATCATACATTTAATTTTGTGTTTTGCTGCTCAGCTTTATTCAGAATAGGATTTGCAAGTTACTAGTTTACTAGTTGTTATATGTGTAAAAGCACATTATCACATATTAATTAATTAATCTGTATTATTATAAAATAAAATTTTATTATGTCATAATACATCATGATTAACATTTATAGCAAAAAGTTAGAATTTTAAA
>JAYJMF010346055.1:0-11968 GCA_036873715.1 Salvia sclarea
ACAACTCTAAATGTAACATGATCCAAGTCAAATATGATAAAAGAAATATATGTTAAATAATTTTTGGTAAAGTGTCCGGCCCGATGGGCTAGCCCGAACGGGTTAGGATTAGGGTTAGGGTAGATAAATTTTAGCCCGAATAGCCCGCACCGAATAGCCCGACAACCCGATAGGATTGTCCCGAAACCCGATGGGTTGACCCGATTGACATCCCTACTTTTAAAAAACATAGTAAATATTATAATATTGTTTTAATAAATAAAAAGAAATATAAAGATAAAATCCTACCTTATTCTAATTAAATGCTACTACAATACAAACCAATGCTCCAACAAAAAAGACGACACATAAAACCAAGAAAAATCTCCTAATCCTCTCTGCACAAAATGTAACTAGCGACTGATCATATCAATTAAGCGACGGAATTTTCATCCGTACATCGCATTGTTTTGCGGTGGAATGGAACATGGCATTACGAACGATGGCGAAGTCAGGATTTTGAATTCGATGATACGAAAAATGGTAGATTTTGGAATTGTATGAGAAATTGAGAATGAAACTTCTCACCTTTTTTGAAATGGCTTATTAGGTGGAAGGAATCGTGTCTGGTGCCTACATGTGAGAAGTTTGAAACGGCCTTTTTTTGTAATTAATTAAAAAAAAGGTGAGAAGTTTCATTCTCAATTTCTCATCCAATTCCAAAATCTACCATTTTTCGTACCATCGAATTCAAAATCCTGGCTTCCGGGGGTGGGGGCCTTTGGGACGAGAGAATCGCCTTTTGCTACAAGAGATACCATGGTATAAACTGATACCAAAATTTACCTTTTCATTATAACTGTTGAGTATGGATATACTCAAAGAAGTTTGTCATTATGTAGAAAGTCTTTTTTTACTGTGCTAACATGAAGAACTTAAGATGATAAGAGTTCCAGTGTTCCAGAGTGACAGAAAAAACAGCTGAATCCTAACGGGATTAGGATTCATGGGCGGATTTTTATAAGGAAAAAGATATCTACGAGATCAGCAGGATCTAGGAGATTTTCATGAATATATCTTGGGATATATCTTTATTAATTCTTTCTTTATTGGAATGAATTTCAAATTTCTTGTTCAACAAGGAATTAGATATCTACAAGGTAATTTCCTATTCATATAATGTTTTCAAGTGGCCTTATAAATAGAGAAGCTTATATATGGAGCATTGAAGTTGCACCTCCCAAGCCCAAGAGGCGAGGTCTCTTGTTTATGAAGATGCAATGCATATTACCGCCGAAGAGACGAGGTCTCTTGTTTATTGATGCAGTGCATACCACCGCCTAAGAGACGAGGTCTCTTATCCATTGGAGCAGCATGCTCCGGCAGAAGAGACGAGTTCTCTTATTTATTGTTGTCCCCACACTCTCTCAAAGAGTTGTGGATGTTCTTTTTTGATAGCTACGTATGTTGAGTCTTTGTACTTAGATTATCAAGTAGCTATCACGTACACTTGTAATCACTTTTTTAACACATTGGTGTTTAGTATAGGAGGTAGAGGGTGGGAGGGAATTCACATCTAAGTAGTTGTGTTGCGCGCAGGCTACTGGCTCTTTGCTGAATAGTGGAGTGAGGATAGTTTAGGCTTAGTAAGAAACGTCTTGTTGTAAGTCCTATAACTGTACTCCATAGTGAAGAGTTTCTCCTTGGGCAAGGCCCCCCAAACGTAGGTGGTTGATCACCGAACTGGGTTACCATATCGTGTGTTATGTGTTGGTTATTTTTTATGTGCTGTGATGACGCGGGGTACGAGTACCAGCTGATATTCTTTATGACGACAAGAACATTACGAAAATTATATGAACACGCGGATTAGAAAACTTTCAATTGGTATCAGAGTGGGTTACCTAATTTATTGGTGTTAGATCCCGCGGACCTCAATCTGTACTTGTTATTTGTGACTGGTGGATTCATGCACACTAGTTCGTTTTGGCACTGGCGTTGATGATGTCGAAGATGCAGAGAGAAAGCCAAGATGAAGGGGGAGTTGTCGTAAAGCCAAGATGAAGGGGGAGTTGTCGTCTATGTTGCTGCTTGTTTATCCATGGTTCAATTCAACGGGAGAAGTTGGACCAATGTGGAACTCGAATAGTTGGCGAAGATGATGCTTTCCAGATTGAGCATCATGATGAAGAAGAAGGTTGCGGCAAAGGATGCTACAACGAAGGAGGGTGCCACCAAGAGTCCGAGAAGGAAGAACAACAACCAGAAGATGTTCTTGCTGATGTTCCATCGTGCATGTCTATCACGCTGAAACTTCCCTCATTCAGGAGGTCTTATGCGAAGAACATAGTGCTTTAGTTCTTTTGCAATCTGTCCAAGGACGTCTTTGACTTGGAGTCTCCTGATAAGTTCCGTGCTTATGTGTGTGGAAAATATATCAATTTCTCTTTGCAGTTTATTGATAAAGTAGTGGAGCGAACTCATGAGATTTTCGCCGAAGAAGATGTGCCTCTGCACGATGTTGTCAAGAAGCTCTTAGGATAATTATACTATAGACAACAAGGGTGTTTGTTCAAGATGCAGGCAGAACGAGGCAAGGGCCATGTACCTGTTGGTGTTCCAGTAGCTGTACCTGCTACAGAAGTTCGTGCTACTTTAGTTATTTATAGCTCACTGTCTATGATTTGTAACTCCATTAAGAATGTTGTCAATTTGATTGAATATAGTCAGCAGATGATTTTGAGATATTGTTCCTGCTATGAGGATTGGTGAAGCAAAATCGTAAACGTACCCCCTTTCATTTATGTTACAAAAAGGGGGAGAAGATTGGTTTAAGGGGGAGTCGTTTATCCTTCTCTGCTACTCAGTTATTTTGAGTATTGATTTCAACAACTGGTTGAGCTCAAGTGATGGGTTTCGTACACATAAATGGAGGAGATCGTTATTCGGTTCATGAGACAAAAGAGTCTCTAGGTGTGCTTCATGATGATGGTGTGTGATAGTTGTCGTTTTTGCCTTGTTTTTATAAGTCTTTTATGTTTGTCTTCTCGTCGTTTTAAGTCCTTTTTGCTCGTGTTTTACATTGTTTATCTTTTATCGAGCAATATTATTCTTGGGGTGGTTTCTTGAGCTTTTATAGGTGAATTGAAGTATCTTTGGAAATGGAACCACCCAAAACGAGAAGTGAGAAGCATCAAGGCAAGGCACGGAAGGAAAATACGAGAAGAGACGAAACGGATTATTTTCGAGCCATTCAGAGGTTGTTCTCGGGAGCTGTCTCGAGAGGTGTCTCGGTCTAGACATTTGGTCAAAGGAGGTCTGCGAAAGAGGGCTCGGGCGAGACAGTGTCCGAGACACCTCCCGAGCCCAAAAGACGGGATTTCCGATTTCTTATGATTTTGGGTTTAATTCCATCCTTTTTAGGTCTATTTTTCCCTTGTAATTTCCTCCCCTATAAATACCTTCCTTTTATCCTTTGTTGAGACTTTAGCTGTTATTTTCTTTACCGCTTTCTAGATTAATTGGTTTCCAGTTGTTGTCATACTGTTAAAGATTGAAGGTTTATTCAGAGTTTATTCAAGTTTATTTCAATTGATCATCAAGGGTTTTATCATCTCTTCTGTATTGTGTTTTCTCTTCGATTTATTTATTTCTTCGTTTTTAATTATAGTATGAGTACCTAAATCCCTTATTGATCCTAGGGTTTGTATGTCTAGTTGAATTTTATATAATTAATTTGTTAAAACTGTTTGCCTTCCCTTTTAGGATTTATGATTTTTGGTGTGAATTCTCATGTGTTGATGTTAGACGTAATATTAATACATGCTAGTTATATGATTGATGCCTTGACGGAATTAATTGTATAATCGATCCCTTAAATGCATAATACAAACCTTGCCTTGAGACCTGACGGAAATAGGTGAACTGTAGGAGGCTATTCTCATCGAACTTTTGGTAATTAGTTTACTTCTCTTGAGACCTTACGGAGATAGAGTTTAGGCTAACCCACTTCTATAGGCTGTCCTGACGGAAGCTGTAGTTGAATTAGCGATCCTTCACCTGAATGTGGATTAAAATTGGTAAACAGATTAATAGGTTAATTGTGTGAATTTGATTAGGTAGAAATACATCCCTTGGGTCAGTTTTTCATCACCTGTTTAAATCTTTGTTATTTTTACTCTGATTAAATTTGGAGTTCAGTATAAAACACAAATCAATTTCGTTTGTCTGGATAATAATAAAATACCAAAGTGAGTTGCTTACTTAGTTTTCAATATATAGTCCCTATGGATACGCTTGCCTGTTTACTACATATTTTTGGGTTAGAAAATAGAGCAATCAGAAGCAAAACCCGCAACGCCAAACTATATATAATAATAATTGCGGATTTTCTCCTAAAAAAAGAAGAATTTGTGGTTATAAATAAATTGTAAATATATATTTTCATGGAAATAAAAATATTTGTTATTGAAGGAAGAGGAAAATTGTGATATATGAAGTCTGGACCGCACTATGTCAGGAGTTCCCCCTATAACTTATTCATGAATTTTGGAAAGAGGGAAAGACACTTTTCAATATTCTTTGATTTCAAAGGAAGATACTTCATTTTGGAAAAATGGAATAAAAAAATGAAAAATAGAAAAAAGCTGGCTATCGAAATCGAACCGATGACCATCGTATTACAAATGTGATGCTCTAACCTCTGAAGGGAAGTCGCACCTCTTAAATGGCGTAAAAGGGGAAAAACGATCGTGGTAAAAAGGATAACTTACCAGTTTGGGATTTCACTTTAACTTGTTGGTGCTATATTTGATTGATTCGTCTTTCTTATTTTCAAATGATCCAAACTTTATTAATTTCAAATTCTCGATCTCAAGATTTTTCTATGCTATTGAACTTAATTTGTAGCACATGATTAACGAATAAAAAATAGAACAAAACATTAGGTTTCAAGACGCCGAATTAGTCAAATTAATTTTCAAAAAATAGAACAAAACCAAAATCGATAGGATCTCAAAACCAAAACAAAAAATATTCTACATACAAATAAATCCAAGAGAAAATTACTCTGCATGAAATCAAACTAAAGTAAGTAACTAAAAACAAATTAATTGAATTCAAGTATTTTGTCAATATATTGGTTTGGCGAAAATTTGTGTAAGTAGATATGAATTCAGTTTAGCTAGAGTTTCTTTAGTTCTTCTTATTCTTATGTGTATATTCTTATTTTGATGTGTATATTTTAAAGATAAATATGTAATTTGTGTTCTTAAATAATTTTAATTCTTATATAAATAGGTAATTATAATAATTACCCTTAAAAATAATTTGTCGACATTACTTACGAATGTAAAATTAATTGCACAATGCCAACTTGATATATGTACAAGTGGTGGCTGGTAGAATACCGCGCCACCCAACCGTTTGGCGAAATGCCTGTGCTAAATGCCACGTATCATTTCTGCAATTGATTCCATCATCCCGACTTCAATTTTCTCCACAAAATCTTATGGATATTAGAGCTGAAACATCAACCTCCGAAAATATTTAATTGCATCTCAACGGGTTTCACTGCCAGCCACTGTTTTTCTTTACTTAATCAAGAAATACTTGCAAGTTTGATTCTGTTGTAATTTTATTTGGAAAATCTTGTATAGATGCGAAGATCTTGTCTTGTAACTACTGACAGAGACGGTTTATGAGGATTTGATTCCAGGTACGTGTATTTTCTATTCCATCTTTTTTCATTTTAATTATGTATCTAATATATCATGAGGTGTTTATCTCGAGAGAATCTTGGTAGTTTTTGGCGGGTTTCTCGCCACAACGACGGATGGGAGCTTTATTAATTTAATAAAGTTTGGATTTTTATATAGCGGGAGATATTTTTTCTGTGTGTATGGATGAAAATGTGGTGCAGAGTTCTTGCAACTTGTTGGTGATATGATATTTGCAATTTATGAGGTGGGGCTTCGTTTTTTATGACAATTTCTGGGCTTATCCCAAATCGTGACAATGATTTGCTGTTATTTGAGGATTTTCAAAGCCAAATTTTCCTTTAAGATGACAATGAAATTCCGGTTGTGGTTTATTGTCTTATGTTTTTAGCAACTTCTGCTGCCAACTATTTAAATTCTACTTCCCTCATTCAATCTCAAACAAACTTCCCATATCCCAATCCAATCTTTCTATCAAAACCTGCTCTTTGTGCATTTGGTCTGCAGTTCTTGTTACTATTGCCAGCTCGTTCACCGGTACTGAGCTGCACTTTATTATTCGTCAATTGTTTTGCTACGATAGCCCCTCTACGAGTTGACATTATATTGGTGGTTTATGTGATTATGTGTCAAAGGATGGTTGCGGGATAACATGATGTTGTATAATATACGGTTCATCAATTCTGAGATGTTTATTTCTTCCCAATGTGGTGATTTTGGCTGCTTTATTGTTCTGTTTTGGAGTTTGTTTTCTTTTATCGCCTTCCCTATCTCGAATCAAATGAACATTTGGATGTTTATATAGTTTGTCGCTTGACATGGTCGCAAAATTTATGAAAGAATGAATGCGAACGAATTGTTCTGCTTAAGGCTGCACTGTTATTAATTGGCATGGTCTAGGATTTTCAGGACTAGTATGGATCGTGACACCACAAATAAGTTTTACATGTCTAAATATCCGTTCTTTACCCAATAGATTGTAAATTTAATTAGCACAACTATTTCGATTAAATTTTATACCATTCTTGGTGTATGTGATACTCTTATCCTGTAAAATTCGATAAATTTGCTAATTCTACGTATAGGAACAGTAATAGATTATGATAATTTCTTTAATGCATTTAGATGTGTTGATTTGCAGAGGAAGCGTAGCGGGAATAAAGAAACTCTGTTTGTATACCAACTATAATGGAGAAAAAGCAGAAGTTCCTTACTGTAGCACCTTTTGAGTGTGCTTGGCACGACAACTTAAGGTTTAGGGAAGCAGGTAGAGGCTGCGTCGCCTTTGATGCCTTCGCACACAATGATGTCACAGTCGTCTTCCGGGAGAAGACGGGCAGTCAGCACTACCACTACAAACGGGATAACAGTCCGCATTACACCGTGATTATAGGTAGTCACAGAAATAAAAGGTTGAACATCGAGGTTGATGGGAAGACCGTCGTGGATGTTGCTGGTGTTGATCTTTATTGCTCATCGGCATTTCAGAGTTACTGGATCAGCATTTATGATGGCCTCATAAGCATCGGTAAGGGCAGGTACCCTTTCCAGAACCTCGTTTTTCAGTGGCTGGATTCGAACCCCAATTGCAGTGTTCAGTACGTCGGGCTTAGCAGTTGGGACAGACACGTAGGATACCGGAATATTAACGTTCTGCCTCTGAAGCAGAACCATATATCGTTATGGAAGCATGTGGATTGTGGCGAATACGATGGCTCAGAAGATGGCGATGAGGAGTTGGAGGAAGAGATTGGTGATTACGAAAATTGGGGGCTCGAAAAATTTTTAGAGAGTTGGGAGCTATCAGATGTCTTCTTCATAGTTGGGCAAGAGGAGAGAGCAGTTCCGGCACATAAGGTCATATTAGCTGCGTCAGGGAGTTTTAATTTGAGTGCGACGGGAGAAGACATTATCCACCTCGAAGATGTCTGCTATCCAACGCTCCATGCTCTTCTCGAGTACATCTACACGGGCAACACCGAGGTGAGTTGCGTTTTATAAGATATTCGAAGATTATTGTCTAATGCTAATGGTGAATCATTCAGCCAAAATGAATTATTTTCATGATCCAGGTTCCGGAATCAAGTCTCAGTTCTTTAAAAGCTTTGAGCTTACGGTTTGAAGTAAGTGCACTGGGAAAGCAATGTGACGAAGCGATGGAGCGGTTCAAACTTAATAAGAAGCTTTTCGACTCAGGGAAAAGTGTAGAAATATCATATCCGAGCTCCCGGCTCAATTGCCCCGCCGTGTTTCTGAACAAAATACCGATAGATATTAAACGGCTTAATAGCTTTCTGTTGACCAGTGAGTACAGTGACGTAGATATTTACGTTGAAGGCCACGGTCTAGTCGCACAATCGCATCGAATCATCCTTGGTTTGTGGAGTGCCCCTTTTACGAAGGTAAGGCGATATCTCAACCCTAGCAACAAAATATTTGTATTTATGTTCATTTTATCGAAATTGCACGTGCAGATGTTCACAAATGGAATGAATGAAAGTGTTTCGTCAAAGATATGCTTGAAGGACGTCTACTTCGACGCATTCCGGATTATGCTCCAATTCATGTACAGCGGAGAAATCAACGGGTATGATGCCATGGACACTGACGTGTTGCTGCTGCAGCTTCTTTTATTAGCAGATCAGTTCGGGGTTTCTCTTCTTCATCAAGAATGTTGCAAACAACTTCTAGAGCACCTCTCTGAGGTAAAACGATACCTATGGCGTATTAATTTCTTTACCGATGTAAATCCCTTTAATCGGGCGAGTGGAACTGAGAAAATGGTGGAGTAGTGGGCTTATGCGCACAAACAGAGAGAATTTACGGAAACTAAATGCGAATATTGATGTCTCTCATCTATATATTACATGCAGGCATGGAGTTCTAGTGGAAGAAGATCATTCTACGAGTTTTTGTATTATGCCAAGTTTAATGGACGAGGAAGCGGAGAATTTTGGCCGAATGTTTTTAGGTTGTTGTTTGCGTGGCTGACTTTCGTGCTTTGTTGCAGGACTCAGTGTGCCACGTTCTGCTAGTTGTTTCATCTGTTCCTTCGTGTAAAGTGATTGAAGAAACATGTGAGAGGACGTTCTCGACGCATTTTGATTATTGTACAACCGCCAGCATCGATTTTGTCATGTTGGATGAAGCGACATTCGGTAACATTCTTCAGGTGAAGCTTCTCTCTATTGCATCTCGGGTTATCCAAGATTAGATACGCATTGCTATGTTTTCCTCTGAAAACAAATTTGATTAGACATTCCGTTGAAACTATGAGCAGTAATAATTGACAGATTATTTCCTGCAGCATCCAGATTTGACGGTAACTTCTGAGGAACGAGTGCTCAACGCAATCTTACTTTGGTGTTGTGAAGCGGAGGGGTTGTTTGGATGGGAGGAAGTAGACGGGATGATGTTGAACTTAACACCCGAGCTTGTTTTTGGTGAAAGACTCAACTTACTCGAAGAATTTTTAGATTTTGTGCGGTTCCCTTTGTTTCCGTATTCGATCCTTCAAAAGGCACGTCCTAGATATTTCTCTGTGTTTTTCGGACTTCTGACAAACTCTATGAGACAACGATTGATTTCTAATCGGCAAACTTTTCATCTATTTCAGTTGGAGAGAAGCAACCTTAGCATGCGCATTCCTAGATTCTGTGAATTGGTAAGCTTTGATAGTCCCTTGCCTGAGTTTGTTTCTGGTTTGCCGCTTTTATCCAACTAGATTGTCAACAGGTGAAAGAAGCCGTTATGTTTCTGGAATTTGGATCTTCCGGGCATGAGAAAGACCTCAAGTAAGTTCCCCTTCCTCGATCCCTTTTCCCCGTCTCTCTCCAGAAAACTTGAACTCGGTAGATTAGATTTTGATGTTGTCCATTTAGTCCTTCATGATAAACAATTTATTCTTGATGCCATTCCACATGTACAGTAAATTCCAGCACAGAAGATCGAGTTTTAAGGAGCTACAATACATATGCAATGGAGATAGCAATGGGGTGCTGTATTTTGCTGGCACGTCATATGGGGAGCATCGGTGGGTGAATCCCGTTTTATCAAAGGTGAAACACGTAACTTCTGCCTTTTCTCTCCAGTGTGGGATGTGTGTACTCATTATCATGTAACCTTTTATATGTTTGCAGAGAGTCACAATCACCGCGAGCAGTCCACTTTCGAGATTCACCGATCCTAAGGTCTTAGTCTCGAGGAGTTACCAGGTGAGAAGATTTCCTGCAAGCAGTCGGGAACTATTTCATTGGAAATATTTGCTAGTTGGGGGTCTTGTGTGGGACAATCTCACCGGTCGAGATCTGTAAGACGGTACCTATGCCCAGGTGGATACCAGTATAAATACTGTCTTACGGATCTCAATCATGAGACGGTCTAACACAAGGTTTTGTATTTCTTGGTTTAGAACCAAAGTTAAAACGAAGTTGACTCACGATAGGGTACGTCCTTTGCTGGCCCCCGGATGGAGGACGGGAGAAACACCGCATGGTGGATGGTTGACCTTGGCCACGGTCATCAGGTACAATTTCTATAATCCCCATACATAACTTGTTGATCGAGTACTCGAACCATCAAAATATGAGGCACACTTTGGTGCATCTGCACTAATTCAATCTTAATTTTATGATTAACAAACCCTAATTATGGAATTATATATCCTACTTGGGAATTGAGTGGATGCACAAAAGTTCTTGCCTATATATATATATATATATTTAAGCTATCAAGCAAAATAAACACGATTATATATGCTTGTTTCCGCAGTTGATGTGCAACCATTACACACTGAGGCAGGATGGTTCAAGGGCTTTCATCAGGAACTGGAGTTTCCAGGTATGGATTTCTTCATACATTTCCTGCTAAAATGATTGGTCGGCCATGCATGCTTGAGCTCGATCTTGCACGACGTTGGGGATAGTTTTATACGAGACTAAGGGAGATGAATGGTGTCAACACATTGCAGGGTTCCATGGATGGGAGCAGCTGGACAAACTTGCGGGTGCACGAAGATGATGAAACTATATGCAAGCCCGGCCAGTTTGCATCGTGGCCCGTTGCCGGCCCAAATGCTCTTCTTCCCTTCCGATTCTTCCGAGTGGTGTTGACTGCTCCGACCACCGACGCCGCCAGCCCGTGGATCCTATGCATTTGCTTCTTAGAGCTTTACGGTTACTTCCGCTGAAACCACTTTGTGGAAGGAATTTTGATAGATGTTGTTTTGAAACAATCTCACTTTAAACTATGCATAAGCGTGTAACATTTGGCAGACATTTTGAGTAGTTACTTGCCTTTTCTATATTATGATTGGAAAATGGATTTTTAATACCACATGATCATGTGGTCATCTAGAATGGTTACATTCTCATTTATTTAATTTTTGGATTTATTACTATACTAATCCCATATTGAAATTGTGTTAGATTTCACCAAATCAAAATTTATATAAGAAATTGTTTCTATTCAGCCTACTAAAGTAGTATTTACTATAATATTTATGAAATGGTTGAAATTAAATTTGAGAAATATCCTCTTATTTCTCGCGCCGAATAAATTCGAGCTAATTAATGCACTCTTCTAGGCTCCAGCATTTTGGGTTGATCAATTTGACAAAATGTCAGTAGTTGTCCACTTGTGCTTAGATGTCCCATCTCTAAGATATTTTCTTTTTTGTGTGAGTAGTTATTCCATTTATGTACGATGTTGAACTTTAATTTGTTGTGATATTATATATGTGTTATCATTTGTAAGTCTTAAAAAAATTTGACAATGTGAGGATAGTATGTAGGGCAGTTGCAAAGCTTACTAAATTAAAGCAATACCGCATGAAAACGGGGCCATTACATCGCACAAAGACTGGACAACTATCCATATGAAAGTGGCAAAACTACCCAAACAAAAGAGAACCACTCGCAAATTAGTTCTTGGGTAACCACTTGAGTTAGACCTCCTTGATGTATACCGAAATTATCAAAATATTATTTATGTCAAGATTATTAAAATTCAACGGTACATCGAAAACTTATCAATTTAAAACATGTGCATATCTAATTAATGAACACCCTAAACAACATCTAAGTATCTAACCAATACAATTCATCCCAACAACTAAACTCCATCATAAGCTTACAACAAAATAAATATTTTCCATATCTCACCCAGAAAAACGTAAATATAGTCTCATTTTAAATAAGTCTATTGATATTATAATATAGTACATTAATGTATACAGTTTAAATATCATATATATATATATATATATATATATA
>JAYJMF010346076.1:0-11967 GCA_036873715.1 Salvia sclarea
AAAGCTCGACAAAACATGAAAACCATAGATAAACGAGCTAAAACTAACGACAACAAGAGCGACAACAATACAAAACATCATGCAAAAATACTATAAAATGGGACTTATCATAGACACATTATCATTATTCAGGCAATAAATAAAAAGGTGGATTTTAAGGACTCCAAATTCGAATTCAAAGTCAGGATTAACTGAAAAATAAAAATATGAAATAACATATATGTAGAGAGACTGACCATAGAGACGTATAAATCTAACTTAATAATGCAATTGACCTATTAACATGTTAACCACTTTAGTCCAGCCTAGATGAAAGATCACTCAATTAACCATCTACTCCAGTTACGGTAGTTTATGGTCGTTGATTGCTAAACTCCCTATTACCCGTAAGTATCAAGGTAAAAATTAGCAACTCCCAAAAGCTCATGAAGAATATGCTTTTTACGGATGTTCCTATCACAACTACGAATCAAGGTTTACCCGTATTGTACATTCAAGATCAATTGACAATTAAAAATGTTAAGTATTCAATTGACAACTAAACATGCATTAAAGTTGATCAGAAATTAACACATGAAATTAAGCCCCAAGAATCACAAATCTTAGATTGGAAGGTAAACAATTATCAACAGATAATCACACAATTCAATTAGTTCATACAATCTCTGGGATCAGAAAAAGAGATTAGCTTCTCATAATAAAATAAACAAACTCAAGAAATAAAATAAACATGAAATTTATATTAATAAACCGTGTTGGAATCCACGAAGAACAATCTTGAAACTCCAATCTGAAACCTTACTTGAATGCTAGAAATCTTCAACTCAAAAGTAAAATACGCTAAAACTAAAATACGTTAATCTGTAAAGTATGAGAACCCTAGAACAAGGATAAGAAGGGGTATTTATATGGTCTGATACATTAGGAGAGCTGTTAAAATTGAAAAATAAAATAAAAATCCTAAATTATTAAAATCCGCGCTTTCTCGAAAATCTCGTCAGCGCATTACGGCCACCCTAGCGGCCACTAGGGTGGTTGCTAGGCTGGGCAGCTATTTCTTCCATCTTCATTTCTCGCCTTTTCCTTCTCGACTATGATATGCTCTCGCCCCGCCTATCCAAAATAGGTCCAAAAACTTACAAAACAATAACAAATACCCCAAGAGCTAGCGATATCTTCTCCAAATAACACAAAACAAGCTATCAAACCAAAAAAAAGGCACCCATTTTGATCAAAAACATTAAGATGTAATACTATTAAACAAGTAAAAATGTGTGTTTATCAAATCCCCCAAACTTAAAGCCTTGTTTGTCCCAAACAATCTAAGACACAAGCAAAGACTAACGAGCATCGACGAAGATGAAAACCATAACAAGCCTCAGAAAACCTTTATAGCTCAAAAACAAATAGCACACACAACTCATTAGTCAAATCCACAAGAATGATATTTGGAAGCAATTCTTTTCAATTCAACCTCTCCAAAACATGTGAATATATATAAAGAAGAACAAGGACGTGTATACACTCAAAATCAAAATCATGTAATGTCTTGTTATAGGCTTGCCACCTATCTAATATCTCCACCACTTATAATGTGTTTAAACAAGAATAAAAAAGGACTTATAAAAGGGTTATAAGGCACATTGGTTAAGGGAGAGAAAAGTATGGTTAAATGATTCAAATAGTAATTCAAGACATCAACCAATAACATTTCAAATCAAGTATTGACTTTGTCTCTTCCTTCTCAACACAATCACCATATCAACTACACAACTCATAATTTCCTCTTCTTCCATTAGATTTTCAACCCCTTCATGCTCATATTTTATTTCTCTTTAAGTCAACACAACTAATTAGCACTTTGTTCTATCATCCGGTTATCAAATAAAAAGGTCTAATAGGGCTCAAAATAGGCGATAAGTGGAATATTTCTTGGGTATGTGTATAGGGAAATATGTGGCTAACAAAAAAATGGTCTAAAATCATTTCCTCGTTCAAAGCACTTATGCATGCAGTCTCGACAAAGACAAATGGCAAGTTTTAGAAGATCATCACATGCATGATATCACTCGAGAATAGAAACTGTAGCATTGGATTGCAAAATAAAGCTAAAAAATCTCCAACATCTTTTTCAACAAATGTCAAATATCAAGTTTTAAACATCAAAACACGCTTCATCTCCTAAATCACCATGTGCACTTCAAATAATAACATCAAAAATCAATTTTTCATCACAGGCTAACAAGTAATCAACTTCACGGGCTCGTCAATCAACAAACACGACAAGAAAAAGAAGACTCAAAACAACCAAAACGAAGCAAAGAAATAAAAACCAAGCCGCACTTCCTACTCTCCTCAAACTTATTTCAAGCGTATAACATGAATAGGTTTGCGAGAAATAAGAAGTGGTTGAGTTAAGTGTATGTACCTCTCATCTACTGGTCAGACCCCGACGGTGAATAAAATCCATGCCACTCCTCCCACGGCCGCATCATCTGCATCATCTCATTTTGATTGTAGAGAATCTGAGTCTATGGGGTGTCAATCCCATCTCGGCGAGTCTCCATGCGTGATAAGCGCTTGTCAAACCTGGCATAACCTCCACAGGGAGGCTGAACAGGCATCTCTCCTCCTTCCTCATAAGCGGCCTCCTCATTATCCTCATCATCATCATCACCTTGAGCATTAGTAATGCGGCTTCAGGTACATAGCGCCTTGTGAGCGTTTGAAGACATGTTCCAATTGACCCCTTTGGTCGCATCGATGGTGATGTTGGCGAGTTCCACATTGGGGAGTGTGAAAATGCACTCCCCGTCTTTCTGATACAAAATCCACAAGAACCGTCGAGGATCCCTCTTCAGAAACGTTTGGACATAGAGCCAGGACTTGTGCAAATAAAAATCGTGGGAGACGGACTCTTCTGTAATAGCCACCTTAAAATGATCGGCAATGGGGGTGACAAAGGCACCAATACAAATCCAGACCTTTCCTTTTCCTGACAGCTCTGACTGAGCCAGAAAGTGTTGGGAAAGGAAGTGCCGACACTCAACTTCCTCCCTGTGGTCCCAGCAGACATAATCTGTGCATCGCGGGCTAGGCATTTCCCCGCATCCGTCCTCGCAAGAATGGTGAAGGTAACAAGGCGGTGAAAGTAATGGAACGGGATTACGAATTGAGTTGGCCTTGGAATTTGTTGGATTATAGTCCGTTTTGACTTCCACGCCGGCGTCGGTGATCCGTCTCAAAAGGTCATCCACAAGGTCATCCGTCTTCAGAAGTCGGCCATCGGTAGCACCTCATATTAGCTTGGTAAGCTCCTCGATTGTCAGCTCGTGATTGTTGTTCTTTAACTGAAATGTTAAATAATCCTACGTCACGTGGGACTTGTGGAGGGTCATAGTCGACAGGAATTCTAAGGTAAGCAGGCGGTAAGCCAAGAAGTTGGCCGTCATGACCCCGTAGAACCCAGACCTCTCTGCTTGGTAAGTGACATCATGGATGAGGCCCATGGTTTGACATGTCTCTCGGCAGAGGAAATGGCACTGGCAGTGCTGCAATCGGACTAACCGATCCTACTTCCTCCGAGCACTCGGGTTCGGCATGTGGATGCCATGGTATTCCGGGTGGAATTCATCAATAGGGTCGTCTCGGGATGTGGATACCGGTTCCTTCTCTTTATTGTTATTCCCCACCGTGATCGGGCATAACGGCCACTAGGTCGGTCGCTAGCCGTTGGGCGAAAAATGCCACAACTCCCTGTCTTTGCTAGCGGTCCCCCTAGCGACCGCTAGGGTGCTTGCTAGCCACTGGGGGCTCAAACTCCTAATTTTCTTCCAAAACTTTTAAACTTTATGGCTGTAAAGAGAAACGACGAGAAACAAAAACAAGAAAAACTACAAAAACAAAACAAACGTTGGGTTACCTCCAAACAAGTGCTAATTTTTACGTCGCTAGCTCGACGGTACCTCTCATTTACGGCTCTTTGAGAATGGTCACCTTGACTACACAATCACAATCGAATTTGAAGTATGGCTTGAGATAGTGACCATTTGCTTTGAACACATTGTTGTTCTAATCAAGCAACTCATAACTTCCATTGACATGGCCTTTGAACACTTTATATGGACCGGACCACCTTGACTTTAACTTACCGGGAAAGACGAAGCCGAGCATTGAAAAGCAAAACCTCATCTCCTGGTGCAAACTCCTTTGGGCGAATAACAAGATAATGGAATTTCTTTGCTTACTCTTTGTAGATGCGGGAGTTCTCGAAAGCTTCATTTCGCCATTCATCAAGTTCCAACAGTTGATCACTCCTTTTAAGCCCCGCCTCTTTGAAGTCAAAATTAATTCTTCTTGTGGCCCAATACGCCTTATGCTCCAATTCAACGGGTAGGTGACAAGACTTCCCGAAGACAAGTTGATACGGAGACAAACCAATAGGCGTTTATATGCCGTTTGGTACTCCCACATAGCATCACCGAGGTGTTTGGCCCAACCGACTTCTCCAAAATTTTCTTGATCTCCTAGTTAGCAAGCTCGGCTTGGCCATTAGCTTGTGGATGATAGTGAGACGTGGCTCTATGTTTCATACCATACTTTGCAAGCACACTCCCCTACCACTTGTTGTTGAAATGCGATCCTCCATCACTAATCAACGCCCTCAGGCCACCAAATTTAGTCAATATATTCTTGTGTAAGAATTTTATGACCACCTTCGAATCATTTGTGGAAGTCGGGATTGCTTCCACCCACAGAGAGACGTACTCCATTGCAAGGAGTATATATGTGAAACCACAAGACATAGGAAAAGGACCCATGAAGTTAATTCCCCATACGTCAAAGAGCTCGTCGTCCTTCTTCGTGACATTGCCCACTCGTTGGCATCTATCACAGCTCTTCACAAAAGATTGAAAGTCCTTGAAAATTGACGGCAAATAAAAGCCACTTTGGTAGATCTTGGCCGCAGTTTTGGCCGCCGCAAAATATCCTCCACTCAAGGAACTGTGACACTCATGTATTATCTTCTCCACTCTCCTTGATACACACAACATCGAATAAGACCATCCGCACACCTCCGATATAACTGAGAATCCTCCTAATAGTAGAAGTTCACGTCGTGACCAAACTTCTTCTTTTGATGAGAATTGAAAGAAGATGGCATAACTCAACTCACCAAAAAGTTGACGAAGTCGGCATACCACGAAGTGAAATCCACCATGCTGAAAATGTGTTCATCGGGGAAGTGTTCTTTTATTCCAATTCTCTTGTCTTCACCTTCGGCAAGATTCTCTAATCGAGAGAGGTGGTCTGCTACCACATTCTCGCAGCCTTTTCTATCCTTATTTTCCATGTCAAATTCTTGGAGAAGGAGGATCCATTCACAAGTCTCGGCTTGGAATCCTTCTTAGCAAACAAATAACGGATGGCTGCGTAGTAGGTGTGGACAATAGTATGAGTGCCCACCAGATCTGAACTTGTCAAAAGCATACACCACTGCAAGCAACTCATTTTCTGTAGTCGAGTAATTCATTTGAGCAGAGTCGAGAGTCTTGCTTGCATAATATATCACTCTGACGATCTTCTCCCTCTTTTGCCCGAGTACTGCTCCCACAGCCCAATCACTGGCATCACACATCAGCTCAAACAGTTGACTCCAATCAGGGGATATCAACACAGGGATGGACACCAAAGCAGCCTTAAGCTTTTCAAAAGCTTCAAGACATTCATCAGTGAAGTTGAACTTTGTGTCTTTCTCGAGCAGACCACACAGGGGCATTGTGATCTTGGAGAAATCCTTTATGAAACGCTGGTAAAAACCTGCATGACCAAGAAAACTCCGAATAGATTTGACATTAGTGGGAGGCGGCAACTTCTCAATGGCGATGATTTTGGCTTGATCCACTTCTAACCCCTTGGCTGATCCCTTGTGGCCAAGCACCACGCCTTCTTTCACCATAAAATGACATTTCTCCCAGTTCAAAATAAGATCAGTCTCCTCACACCTGTGTAACACTTGAGACAAATTATGGAGACAATGGTCAAAAGTAGAGCCAAAAACAGAAAAGTCATCCATTAATACCTCCATTATGTTTTCAATCAACCCGTGGAATATGGACATCATACACATCTGGAAAGTTGTCGGTGCGTTGCATAACCCGAACGACATCCTCCTGTATGCAAAGACTCCAAAGGGGCAGGTGAATGCTGTTTTATGCTAATATTCTGGGGCTATAACAATATAATTATACCCTAAATAGCCGTCAAGGAAGCAGTAACAACCATATCCTGCCAATATATCCAACATCTGATCAATGAACGGTAGAGGGAAATGGTCTTTCCTTGTGGCTGCATTCAAAACATGATAATCAATGCAGACACGCCATCCTGTCACAAGTCTCGTTGCTATAACCTCATTCTTCTCATTTCTAATCACCGTAACACCCCCCCTTCTTGGACACTACTTGAGTTGGGCTCACTCACTCGTTGTGCTGTCTGAAATGGCAAAACTCATGCATGCATCAAAAAGCTTCAAAACCTCTTTCCTCACCACCTCTTGCATAGCAGGATTCAATCGGTATTAAGGTTGCCTCTTAGGCTTGTACTCATTCTTTAACTAGATCCGGTGCATGCATATGGAGGGGTTGATCCCCTTGATGTCTGAGATTGCCCATCCAATGGCGGATCTATACTGCTTCAACACAGCCATGAACTTGGCCAGCTCCTCATCTGTCAACTCTGAAGATACTATCACTGGATATGTCTCGTTCTCTCCTAAGAAAGAATACTTCAGATGATCTGGCAACGAATTTAATCCAACTTCGGTGTAGATTCAACTGATTTTTCTTGGGCTTCTCCTTCCACCGGCTTTCGAACAACCAAGTAAGGCACATACTCCAAGTGGAGGGCCTTTCCTTCCTCTATCGCTGAGAGGTACTCTAAGTCGGATAAGAATGAGTTCTGGATGCAGAACTCTATTGGGTCTGCCACACGTATTGGAGTGGCCGGAAATAACTCAATCATTCGACATTCTTCAATGTGGTTATCCTCTGCCTTCTGTTATATCAAGGGCGTGACTCTGTCTTCTGGCATATCAAGAACCACAAAGTCGGCAGGAAGAACAAAGTTCTGCACCTGGACAAAAACATCTTCTACTACCCCCCATATGATGCGTTATTGATAAATATGTTATCTGTAAGGTAATGGTGGTAGGCTTGATATCTTATATCTTCAGACGGTTGAAGATGGATAACGACATCAGATTAATGCTCTCCCCTAGATCAATTAAGGCTCGAGCACCATATTGATTTTCGATCATGCATGCTATAGTGAAGCTCCTTGGACCCTTCTGCTTCAAGGGTAACTTCTTCTGTAGTGTTGCACTATATTTCTCAGAAAGGTTTATGTTCTCAAACTTGCCTAGTTTCCTCTTGTTAGCCACTGCATCTTTCAAGAACTTCACATATCCGGGCACATCTCTCAATACATCGAGCAATGGTATGTTAATGTTCACCTTCCAAAACATCTCCATAAAACGGGACAACTTCTCATCATATTTGGACTTGGCTAAACGACTTATGAAAGGAACCGGAGGAACATAGGTAGGTGGCTTGGCAAGCTTCGCAGGTGGGCTGGCATTAGGAGCCTTGCGACCGCTAGGGTGGTCGCTAGATGGTTCGTAAAAATCACTAGAGTCCCGTGCGGCCAGCCTAGTGGCCGTTTGGCAATGTTTTTCACCGTCTCAATTTTTGTGCTCCATCTTCTTTGCGGATTTTTCCGAGTCTTCTTCAGAATCATCCACCCTCTTTGTTTCCGAGTAATTTTGATACTCGGTACCACTGCTCAGATGGACTGCATTGTACTGATTCTTCGGATTCAATTCTATGGTGCTCGAAAAGTGACCCGTCTTATGTTGAGCATTCTGTTTTCCAGCAATCTGACTTATTTGACTCTCCATCATCTTCATATGTTTTCCTATGGATGAGACCGTCGATTCCAAGTGAGTGATTTTCTGGCCGGTGTAACCAATAAAATCTTTCTGCTGGGACGTCATTTGCTGGTTACTCAAGACCAGCTGTTGCATCATCTCTTCAACCAACGCCTACTTGGGTTCCTGAATTATTCCATTCTGCACAATGAACCCCAGTGGAGGTTTTTTAGCGTTACTTGGGTTAGCATACGAGAAATTCGGGTGGTTTCTGTTACTCGGGTGATAAGCCGGATTTCCTTCTTGATTTCCGTTGAAGCCTTGACGATTGGACCCAAAATTCCGGTTGTTAACGAAGTTGACTTCTACCGAGAATGGTAGATCTGGTAACTCCAGCTCTTCACATGCATTCACTTGTGTTGTCCCTCGAGCTCTTCTCAGCCAAACTGTCGTACTTGGCTCCAATATCAGCAACTGACATTTCCTTCGTGATTGGTGTTTTCTCCATGGGCCACTGATAGTTATTAGATGCCATTTCTTCAATAATCCTCATGGCTTCGTCCACCCTTTAGTTGAGTAGACTCCCCCTGGCTGAAGCATCTACAATGCTTTTGGTGTGAGATGTCAATCCACTATAGAATTAAGTAACCTGTTGCTCTAGGGTTAAGGGCATTTTCGAAGTAAACCTCTCAACCTCTCTCAATCTCCGAATAATGATTCATCCCCGAGCTGAGAGAAGTGTGAAATATGCAATAATCTTCTGAGCCTTTGATGGGGGAAAAATACTTGGGGAGGAATGTTTCACATAACTTTTTGCCATGTGGTAATCCCCGTGTGATCCAAACTTTTGAACCATTGTTTAGCCTGATCGCGCAACAAAAACCTGAACATGCGCATCCTGATAGTATCTTGCGCTGCTCCATTCTGCTTGATGGTATCGCAGATGTCCAGAGAAGCTTCCAGATGCGCATTGGGATCTTCAACTGCCCCTCCCCCAAACTCCTCACCTTGCACCATACTGATCAGGGCCAATTTCAGCTCAAAATTTTTAGCATATACTGCTGGCCCCCACCCACCTTCTTGAAACTGATTGGTTGGAGGTCGGTACATGCAGTTGAGCGCTTGGGGCTCGTTCTGCGTGACAATTCCCATCGCAATCATCCGAAGCTGCATCTCGACAAAATCCGTGATCATTCTGTCTCTCTCTGCTTGCGAAATGATGATGTTTCCTCAACCATTTATGTCTCTTGAATGCCTTCTCGATTTCTGGATCTAAATGTTGAGTTGGTTCGCTATTGGACCTTGTGATCATACACTACCTGAGAGGAGAAAATGTGAAGTCAGGACTGGCAAGCTAAAACTAAAAGCGACAATAAAACCTGAATTAACAATTTTTAAACAAATAGTTATCACTGTGTGATCTAACAATCCCCGGCAACGACGCCAAAATTTGATCACACTGTTTCCTAACAGAAAAATATGGAAGTAAATAGGTAAGTCGAGTATCGTATCCACAGGAATTGTACCATGAAAACACAGAGGCTAACTACCACAGATACATTATCATTACTCAGGCAATAAATAAAAAGGTGGGTTTTAAGGACTCCGAATTCGAATTCAAAGTAAGAATAACTAAAAAATAAAAATATGAAATAAACAAATATGTAGAGAGACTGACCCTATAGACGTATTAATCTAACTAAATAATACAATTGACCTGTTAACCTGTTAACCACTTTAGTCCAGCCTAGATTAAAGATTACTCAATTAACCATCTACTCCTGTTACGGTAGTCTATGGTCGTTGATTGCTAAACTCCCTATTACCCGTAAGTATCTGGGTAAGAATTAGTAACTCCCAAAAGCTCATTAAGAATATGCTTCCTATGGATGTTCCTATCACAACTACAAATCAAGGTTTACCCGTATTGTGCATTCAAGATCAATTGACAATTAAAACTGTTAAGTATTCAATTGACAACTAAACATGCATTAAAGTTGATCAGAAATTAACACATGAAATTAAGACCCAAGAATCACAAATTTTAGACAGGAAGATAAACAATTATCAACAGATAATTCAATTAGTTCATACAATCTCTAGGATCAGAAAAAGAAATTAACTTCTCATAATAAAATAAATAAACTCAAGAGATAAAATAAACATGAAATTGATATTAATAAACCGTGTTGGAATCCAGGAAGAACAATCTTGAAACTCCAATCCGAATCCTTACTTGAACGCTAGAAATCATCAACTAAAACGTAAAATACGCTAAAACTAAAATATGTTAATCTGTAAAGTCCGAGAACACTAGAATAAGGATAAGAAGGGGTATTTAAATGGTCTGATACATTAAAAGAGCTGTTAAAATCTTCTCCAAATAACACAAAACAAGCAATCAAACCACATAAATGCACCCATTTTGATCAAAAACATCAAGATGTAACACTATTAAACAAGTAAAAATGAGTGTTTATCAACAAGTTGTCGTCTTGACAATCAACGACAGAACGATAATATCGTTGAATTTATCGCCCGCGGCGTCATCGAAAAAACTTTTAGCGACGAAATATTACCCTCGTTACTAACGACGAAATTTTTCCTTCGTTAATAATGACGAATGATTTCCCTTGTAAAGCCCCTGGCATCTTAACGATTAATATTCTGGCCAAAAATTAACGACGAAATTGTTCCGTCATTAATTCCCTGTGCAGAATTAACGATGGAATCATTTCCATCGTTAATTTGGCTGATTATTTTTTTAAAATAAATTAAAAACCCTGATAAAACAAACAAGGTAGAAATTCAATTTCTACTAGCATATCATTTAGATCTGAATCCATAGTTAATTTACATCAAAGTGTTAATATACTAAAATACTATTGTTAATATCCTAACACACCATAGTTTGTCATATGTAAAAGATACTAAAGTCTGGGGTGTATGCTATGATTAGATGAGAAAGTCGGGGTCTTTCCAGAGTCACCTGAACCCTGTCCAAATATTGACATGAGTATAACCAGCTGCTGCTTGAAGGTCGCTAACTCGCCACTCTGGATCGAGACGGTCTGTTGTAGGCTCTGCTGAACGGCATGTGACTGACTAAGCTCTGCTCTAAGCTCCTCGACCTTGGGTGTACACCGATACGTAACAACAGCACGTGCACCAGTATGGTTCGGGGGTGGCATCATTTGGGACATCAGACTCATTCCAACCAACACCTACTTGAGGGTCGCTAATTCGCCTTTCCAATAGGTGCTCGTAGAAATCCATATAAATTCCACTATCCACCGATCTCTTTACATAAACACTACAGTTTACTATCGACTTTCGGGCACCATATTCTATCGAATGTAACTTGAATCCATTGACATAAAAATCTTCATAAGACGTGACTCGCTGTAACGGCTTCAAAGACAAATCACGATGGCGGATACGCCGCTTAGTGTGTTTATAACTGAAACTAGTGTGTTTATAACTGAAACTCCTACACTAGGATCAGCTAGTGGCAAGCTTTAGGTCGAACCCAAGAGATTAGTTTCTCTTCCTCAGTTGTCACTGGTTTGGTTTGAGTTTTCCCTTGGGCAAGGAGTCCTCAGACTCAGAACTTGATCAAGTAGAAAATAAAGACTGAAACTAAAACAAGAAATAAATCAAATAATAAAGAGCTTGGTGACGAAGCGCAGTCATTATAGCTCCGGTCAAGATAAATTTGTTTCCTTCCTTGACCACAATGGTTCCGCACAGTGGTAAGTCAGGGTCGATCCGCAGGGAGTTGGTGATTCTTTCTCTCGTTGTCACGTTTTGTTGAGGGACTTGCCAGGGGCAAGTGGGTAACCAACTTGGAAGGAAAGACACAAGTAAAGACGGAATGGAAATGCTGAAATAAGACACTAAGAGAAATCAGTAGATGGGGGAACTTGGCTTGGAACTAGACTTAGGTTTTGATCTACGCCTTGGTCATCGGTTCAAGTATTTTCGTTATTAGTCCATGTCGTTGGTTATAGGCCAAGACAGGATGTGTTCCAATTGTCACG
>JAYJMF010346087.1:0-11967 GCA_036873715.1 Salvia sclarea
TAATAATAATAATAATAATAATAATAATAATAATAATAATAATAATAATAATAATAATAATAATAATAATAATAGATGCTATGACTTAAGCAAACACTATATATAATTACAACGAATTACATTTAGAAAAAAAAAAAATCTTCCTCTCCAATTAATCAATCGAGCGTTCAAGTCATTCTGACTGCATGTATTGTAATTTTAAAAAAACGCCATAAATAAATATATAGGCATAGGCAAATATAGATAAAGACATAAATTTTGCTCATTTTCTACAATCTTAGTTTAGTGAGAATAAGTTGGATCATAACTATATTTTATTTGTATATAAAAAGAAACTATGAATTATTTGGATAACATAACAATTCACTTACAAGAGCATTGTGATTCAGTAATATTCCCCTCTTTAATAAGAAAAAATATGGATCTGAATTTTCCATCCAAAAAAAAGCTTCCTTCAATAATGATTTCATACAGGCGTGACTTCAGAAAATGCCCAATACCCAAAATACCCATTCTAATGGGCCGAGCCCAAAAGATATAAGATGGATCAATAGATATAGAATTGAGATACAGTCAGTAATAAAACACATATCTTTTCTGTAAAAGTGAGAAAATTATGAATATGTAGGTGCATTTCTCATTTAAGCTTCCCTTCAAATATTGTTGCCAAATTGTTGTACTAATATTTGCGGTGACATTCTCGATGATGCGGATAACGAGCCGTTGGCTAATTACACAAAACTTTTGATGCACCAAAAATGCAGAATGCCGTCACTGCAAATATCACCCAAGCAGCCACCGTTACCTAATTACCACATTTCTATCACGATTCGCCATTGAATTTGTACCCTAAAATAAATAACAATTGTCAATTAACATATTTGAGATATGAAATAACTCAACTACACTCACATTGTAATCAGATTTAAGGATCCTGATTGGCGTTTTATAACTTTTTATTTAATTGGTCTAGTTCATATACATATTTATTATAACATAAAAAGACAAGTTTATCAAAGTGCTTTTTTCTATCAAGTAAATATATCAAGTTTATTTGACATATATAATTGACGATGTTATGAATTTGTCTAAAAAATCAAACAATATTGGAGTTTAAAAAGGAAAGAGAAAAAAGAACTCAGAAAATATTAATGAGTCATCTCACAGCTCCAATCCACGCCGATCAAACAGCGTAGTAGCAGCGGTAATTCGCAAGATTGATTTTTTGCAAACAGCAGCAAATCTATTATGATGATTTTAGCGGAAATCTAGAAGACCCAAAAACCATGAGGAACAGCAGCAGCAACAACAGTAGAGATGAAGACAGAAACAAAGAAGTTTCTTCTTCACCTCCAGCTACCGATTCCAGATTCAATCAAACTCTTAGGAATGTTCAAGGGTATGTGCGCTTATTATTTTCACTGTTTTAGATCTACGCTAATTAGTTTACATCCCTTTTCTTGCAGTTCCCAAAATTCTATTGTTTATGTAACTCCCATTTTCCGGTTTCCGAGTCTCTGTAAACAATAAAATTATGAGAAGTTCTACGGAATTTTTAGTAAGATTGTGGAAATATAAGTTCTTGTTCAATTTTGTGACTGGTTAGTGTAATCTTTAGTTGATTGATTCTATCTGTTAGCTGATGATGAAACAAATTTTTGGTTGTGTGATTTCTGTAAAAAAAATTAGATCGTGAAATGTTAAGTTCTTCAATGTCTATTCGTGCACATGTTGATATTGCAACTGGATTGATCGTTCAAAGTTTATAAGATCTGATCTGATGGATTCTGTGCCTCTTTTTTGGTGATACGATCTAATGAATAGTGTACCTAATATGTTAGTCTAACTTTGCCTTAATTAACTTGCTCTGTTCAATTGAATAAGATAGGTTGCTCTCTTCTGTCTTAAAATCAAAATCTGGTGTCACAAGGGTGAAAATGTAACGTAGATGCTTATGTACAGTTTGCTCAAGGGTCGAAGCTTCCCCGGTAAGATACTGATAACTCGGAGATCAGACCCTGTGGATCCATCGACACTGCATTCCCCCAACATTGACAGGAGATCTCCAGTGAGCGAGAGAGATCATAGTGATCAACTGGATAGATCGAGTGAGGTAACCATTTTTGTTGCTTAATCAGATGATAAGATTCACAGAAATTCAATAGTTAAACCTTTGACTTACTGATTGATGTTCTTCATCCTTCTAGGATGAACTTCAGAACAGAAGTAGCACAAATGCTAGTTCCTCAGTTAACCATACAAAATCTTCAAGCACGGGTAATCAGAGTGTATCAAAAGAGATTCCTAAGTCCAATGTGGGAGCTAGAGCTACAGATTCTGCTAGGCTAATGAAGTTCACAAAAGAATTGTCTGGGTCCTCAGTGATCTTAGGTTTGTACATTTCCTTGTTTTCCGTTCAAAGAACTTAAAAAAAGATATTTATATATCAAGTTCATTTATATGCCTTGTGACTGAATGTCTCTCATGGTTATCGACTTATCGTTCCTCACTGTCTTAGTGCTTTTGTAACTGATGTAATGCAGAAAAACTACGTGAATTAGCTTGGAGCGGCGTGCCTCCCTATTTACGCCCAACTGTGTGGAGAATTCTCTTGGTATGTGCAATCAAAACTGACCCCTTTTGTGTTAATGAGTACTTGGAAGTTTTAGTAAGTTAGATAATTCCTATAAAGAGTTTTCTTCTTGGATTTTCTTTGGAACTTTATTATGTTGTGAATTTAATTAACTTGTACCTTTCACTACCTGTCTCTCTCTGTGTGTGAAAGGAAGTGCAACGAGAGGTGAAAATATAGGCTTTCATGATGAAAACTGATTATATAAAACAAAGGATCATAAAGATCGTAGCATTTGTCATGCAATGCCTATACAAGCTATACTCAAGTTTGTCCTAGAAGTTTTATCTTACTGCCCCACTTTTCCAATGATACTTCTGGATGCTCTGGTTACCTTTCTGGACGGCCTTAAAGGTCCCATATCCCAAAATGATGCTCCATTATGTAAATGGTGCCATATCCCGGCTCCCAACTGGAAATTTGATTACAAGTTTCAACAAATGTATGAAAATGTCCACTTGCATAAGTAGCTGACCAGGATTTGATATTTCCAGTTGCAATATATATATATATGAAAGTATTCTGAGATAAAAGAGTCCAATTTTCTATCTTGTTTATTTGTATTCTGATTGTAGAATATCGGGCTATAATCTTATGCTAATGCTGCATAAGTCTAATTTATTCTTTTCAAGAAGCTTTTGTATCAATTTATGAAACATTTGTTGGTTGACCTTTTTATTCCTTTCTTTTGGTTAAGGCTTATGATCTCCAAGTATTAGTATATATATATATTCAAACTTTGAACTTTAAAGATGAACTGACACAGGGATATGCACCCTCTAATTCAGATAGAAGGGAGGGAATTTTGAGAAGAAAGCGCATGGAGTATCTTGATCATGTTGCGCAATATTATGAGATTCCTGATACACAGCGCACAGATGAAGAGATTAGCATGCTTCGTCAGGTTTTGTAACCCTTCTTTTATGGTTCTTCTTGTGTCATTTGGTGCATTACACATACTTAACTATTATTTCTCATGAACTTGTTAGATAGCTGTTGATTGTCCCAGAACTGTACCTGATCTGTCTTTCTTTCAACAAGCTGAAGTTCAAAAGTCATTGGAGCGAATACTTTATACATGGTTAGATGCAATTTCTCGATCTAATTTTTTCATCGTTTTGGATTTTACTGGTGATGGTGTGCTCTCCTCTATGGGAGACTATTTGTGTGTGAAGGAAACTTGTTTCACGTTTCTATTCTGGAATGATATCTGTCTAGACTAGATTCTCTAATGGTCAGGAAACTTTTAGGCAGCAAGAATGAACATAACGAATCACGATGGCATTTTGTGGTGTTAATATAAGGGAATAAAAGGAACTCCAATGAGTAAAAGTCCTAGTGGTCTGGGCATCTTCTTTTAAGAGAGTTGTCATATTGAAAATTTAAAGTATCTTTACTGTTTGCGTTTTCTTCATCACTACTTGTGGATTTTCAGAACAACTGGAAATTGTTTATTCGAGAATAAACCTCTCTTTGCCATTACAGTGTAGTATTGACTCAGAAAGATGATGTTTTTGGGACTGCAAAGGAATTTTGGTTTAATGGTTATTAGATTGTTTTTTGTTTTTGCTTAACTGTGGTGAAACTTATACAATATTTATTTTATAAGAGATGCAACTGTATGATTGATATGATGATGATAGTGATGATGAGTGATGCATCCATCAATCATTATGCTGTTTCTTCGATTCCTTTTATCATCATTGATATCAAATTTCTTTAGTAAATAATGCTATTCTTTTCCCATTCAAGGGCAATACGGCATCCTGCAAGCGGTTACGTGCAAGGAATAAACGATCTCGCGACACCTTTCTTAGTTGTCTTCTTGTCAGAATACCTGGAGGGTAGTATTGACACTTGGTCAATGGCTGATCTTTCTCGTGAGCAGATATTAAATGTGGAAGCTGATAGCTATTGGTGTCTATCGAAGTTGCTTGACGGTATGCAAGACCATTACACGTTTGCCCAGCCAGGAATTCAACGTCTTGTGTTTAAGCTGAAGGAACTGGTCAGGAGGATTGATGGTATGATCTTAATACTTGATCTATTACCTTGTGATTGCTTTTCATCTTCAATTAGTATCTGGAATTTTCCCTTGCCCATGTAAATAACATGCTCATGCATAAAAACCCAACCATTTCTCCATTTTGAGACAGTGCGATTACTAGATGCAAAAGTTAATTTATCAATCTTTATAGTAAGGTCATCGATTAACTTGTTTGTTTCTCCAAATGAATTAGAACCCGTTTCTAAGCACATAGAGGACCAGGGGCTTGAGTTTCTTCAATTTGCTTTCCGCTGGTTCAATTGCCTTCTTATACGCGAGGTTTGTATCCCACATTATCATGCTATTCAACTTTAGTAGGGTGATGAAACCTTTGATGCCGTTATCAACTGTCAATGTCTTAATGTTTTCTTCAGATTCCATTTGGTCTCGTTGGTCGTTTGTGGGACACATATCTTGCTGAAGGGGATGCACTACCAGATTTTCTTGTTTACATATCTGCCAGCTTTCTGTTGACGGTAAGATCACTTTTTGCATTGTGTTTATTGTGATTTTTGTGATGAAAAGTCAAGACTTGAAAATTTCAACTCATATCATTCTAACATCACATACTGAAGAGTCTCACCACTCTTTCTACGTAAATTCATCCATTTCCGTAACTGTATTCTTACATTCTTGTACGAGCTCTTCATATTTGAGTATTTTTCGCTTCTTTAGCTTAGTTATGAAGTGTATGTCTTGCAGTGGTCAGACAAGCTACAGAAGCTGGATTTTCAGGAGATGGTGATGTTTCTTCAGCACCTCCCAACCCACAACTGGACTGATGTCGAACTAGAGATGGTGCTTTCTCAAGCTTATATGTGGCACACCATGTTCAACAACTCACCTAGTCATTTAGCTGGCTGACTGATGATCTTCACTGTATCTTACTTTTTGTGATTTTTTTAACTGAATTTTGCTGTTGGCATTGTGTCCCTATCAGGATTTATGCTGCTGCCTGCTGTATTATCTTGTAATTTGGCTCTAATTTCACCTTTCGAAACAGTTGTGATAAACATTTGCTAAAATGATAACTTTATCCATTTATGGTGTAGTTTTCCATTGTATCTACAGAATTTATTCATTTATCTGAATGTTACCCTTTGAAGTTTAAGTTCCAACATGACTGTGTTGTGTTGAGCAACAAGATATGTAGGGTTCTGAAACTTATCAAACAAGTAGCAACTACATTTATACCCTCCTAAGAATAGGGACTTCATCTTTGAAATGTACATCATGGAGTAAATTAACCCAATTCCTCCATCCCATTGGGGATGAAGGGACACAACAAAGTTGGGCACACTCTCAATAAGCACAACAGACGTCTTCAGATGATGACAAGTTTCTTCCTCTTCGGCTGCAACAAGGCAGACAGACTGAGACCCTAACAATTGAAACAATATCTTATTTTAAGCAAATAAGAAATTAAGGGATACTCACAAACTTCCTTTCAACTTGTTCAAGAAACTTGTCAGGATAATCAAAATACTGGGCACACTCTTTCCTTACAGCTTCCGAGAGGGCATCCTCACCAGCATTTTCGAGATTTCTTATCAAAATTGTGAGAGTCAACTTATCCGGGACATAACCCGATGACTTCATCAGCTCGTACGTTTCCATTGCTTTACTCACCATTCCAACTTTGAAATATGCTCCAATCAGTTCGGTATAGGTTCTTGCATCAGGTTGTAGGCCATCATTTTGTAGTTCTAAGGAGAGCTGTTCAACCATCTCAATCATTCTGCGCTTACCCACCATCAATATCATGTCGTTGAACAGAGATACATCCGGTACATACCACGTCTCTTTCCTCACAAAATCAAACACCTGAAACAAACCTAGTGGTTTTAGAAGCAAGACAAAGGACTCTGCCATATATATGGAGGAGGGTGCATCAGTCCCTAACTAATTTAGGATTAAAACAGGTGGATTTGTACATCCTAATGTACATATTCAGTTATCAACAAGCATAAAAACGAAAAAAAGATTAAGAGTAAAAACTTCAACAAAGATTAAATTTCAACTGCAGGAAGCATGTGGAAACAAAATTAGATAACACATAAAGAGGATAAGAGCATAAGATACCTTGAGGGCTAAGTCCAATTCATTTTGCCTCTGCAACTCGGCCAAGGTATCCTCTAAATCGGCCTTCAAAAGCCTGGTGAGCTTAGTGGTGAAAACATGCTCCAATTTAGGAGGCGATTTTTGTGCCAATTTCAAGGATTGAACTGCTTGAATGGCTTCAGAGGAGAGCACGCGCGTCCTCCACATAGGTTTTCTGGGGCCAGTTCTAAGACCACCGCAGGTGATTCTCAGGGTGTGAACCAAGGTCGGAGTCTGAGGCTTTTGCGGAAGGCACAGTTGAGAAAACTGGAGTCTGAAGCTGCCCATTACGAACTGGAGAATTGAGTGTACATTTCGATCAAGGTGCGTGGAGCGTCGAGAGAGAGAGAGAGAGGAGGTGAGAGTCTGATGAAACGATAAATAGTGAGTGCCCTAACTCCTAAATTATTCGGGACGGAACCGAGAACCGAACCGAACCGAACCGAATCCGATTTCGGGTATAACCCATACCCGACTTCACCTGATCTGATCGTCCCTCCCTCTCAGTGCTCCCAGATTCTCTAACTTTGATATCCAATTATCGGATGGCGACAGCGACTTATCCACCGCCGCCGCCTTATTACAGGCTCTACAAAAACTACTCCCAGGATCCCGACTCCTGCCCTGCGCCTCCTCCTCCTATTGAGGGCTCTTACTTACTCTATGGCGCCACCTACACGGTATGCTATCCCTCAATTTCCAATTCTTCTCCTTCTACTTTTAATTCTTATACATGATATTTCTCCTACATCTAATTTACTACATACTGCACTTGGAGAGTGCAATTACCTTTCAACAGCAACAAAATTGGGGGATGGGAGGGATTCTTTTTTTCTCTAACCTTGTATTCTTGTAGACGGATGATGTCCTTCCAGGTCTAGAAGAACAGGGTGTTCGTCAGTTGTACCCTAAAGGCCCCAATATTGGTATGTGCTTTCAATTTTTACTTTTCCAATAGCTCAAACTTAATTGAGTTAATGTGGAACTTCTAATGCCACTTACTTTGTTCTTTTAGGCTTTTAGATGATGTTTGTTTCTTGTTTTTAAACAGTATTCATAGTTTGAGCAGTCCAATGCTTTTCCTCTCTCTGGAAAATTTCATCCGACTCCTCCATTTGTTATCTGTAAATTAACCATTCCACTTTGCTCGTCGTCAGTTGGCTCATATTTGGTGTGAGCTAAAGATGAGCTATAGATATGTAGCAAGGAGAAAAGATAAGTTTTGAGAGCTTCAACACAATAAATTTAAAATTTTGAAGTAATATTCTGATTTTTCAATATATCTATATTCTTTTTAGTTCCCATAAGACTGTTTTCCCAGCAGCAAATAACTACATCAACCATGAAATTCACAATAAAAATCATGAAGGAAAAAGATACATATCTAAGATTGAACAGATACATGCTTTTCACATGCAATCTAGATGATATCTGGAAATGATATTCCTAAATTGTAGAATTTAGCCTTTTTTAACCTTGTTCTTGTGTTAGTTCCTTGCATTTTTTAAACACCAGACATGGACATAGTATTTGTTTCATATGTAAATTGGAAGAGCCTAAAGCTGCATGGATGATTTTATGCTATACCAGGAAATCATATTTAAGGCCTGTAATCAAATCATACATATAATTTTCTATTATTAAGGTACAAAGAAAGGTTAAGAGTATTCTTCCATTTTCAATACTGTTGTTCTTGTTGAGATATCTGTGTTCTTATGCTTATGTATAGTCTAGCAAATTACTTGTATTTCATATCATTAGATAGATATCTGCTTTACTATTCTTAAGTTGGTGAAAGAATGCTGTCCACACTGATTTGTTCATTTGTTGATTACAGATTTCAAGAAAGAGCTCAGGTCTCTTAACAGGGAGCTGCAATTAAATATTTTGGAGCTTGCTGATGTTCTTGTAGAGCGTCCATCGCAGTATGCTAGGAGAGTAGAAGACATCTCTTTAATTTTCAAGAACTTGTATCACCTTCTGAATTCTCTGCGTCCGCACCAGGTCAAATAACTTAGTCTCCACTGGTTTAGTTGTCGACTGAAGTAGCAAATTTAGGCTTTGGGCTTCTGCTTTATTCACACTGTCCCATGATTTTCTCAGGCTAGAGCAACATTGATACATATTCTAGAACTCCAGATACAACGGCGTAAACAAGCTGTGGAAGACATTAAAAGGTATGTCACCTTTGCCAAGTTCTCCAACGGACTTAGAATCTGTCTGATGTATCGTGAATGAGAATTATACTTTATATTTCAGTTTCATGCGACTTCCACTTTTCTCTAACCGAGTATGATTGGCAGTCATATGAAAGACATTGTGTAAAGTGTATTTTGGAAAAAGTTAGTATAACATGGGTAGATAGTTCAAAATAGTGGATTCAACTAGATATTAAATGTACTTCAAGCTACAGTGATGGGCATAAATGATACTCCGTAGAACTTTTCCATCTTTGGATTATGGGAAAGGAAAGGTGAAGAATTTGATTTATGCATAAATGATATTGTGGTAAATTGGTAATATGAGATGGAATAGATATTTTGCAGAAAATAGCTTTGAGAATATGATTTCAGATGTCAGAATAGTATAAATTATTATATGTCTCTTGTAATGGGAGGAGACAAGAGCTTTAAGTTTTTCGAGATTGATGCTATAGATTGTGAAATATATCATGTGATGGGAAAAGTTTCAGCGTATATTCACTGATTCTTGAATGGTTATTGGATGCTGAATCATGGAATTACCTGCATTATATATTGTGTGATTTTACAGTAAGCATGCATCTAAAAAATAAAATTATTTAGTAAGCATGTAAGGAACATGATTTAAGCTAGATGCTGTGTTGCAATGAATACTCTGTGTGTGTGTAGAAGAACGATCCTTTTCATCCCTGCTACATTCTTGCATCGCATACTAGTGAAGTTGTTACATGCTTCCTGATATATAATAATACCATGTTTCTATATCCGGTGATCAGAAGAAGAGAGGAAGCACAGAGGCTTCTAATGGAGGCGGTTGGGAGTCTCGATGGTCAGTAGGGACCAACTATGGTACGAGATGCTTCTGAGGAGCATTCATCCTACTCAACTAACAAAGTATTTCTGCAAATGAAGTGATTTGTTGCATATTGCAGCCAACTCTTAGGCTGATTTGATTGTGTAGAAACTGGTGACACTGAATTGTAATATGCTTGTCTGACTGAGTGTAGCAGACCTCTAGAAATGTATGTGGCCACTTTTCATTCTGCAAAATACTCTAATAGGATGTGATGTTATGGTGCCACTTTCTTCAACCGATTATGCTAATCAAGACAGTGAAATCTTGTGGGGATTGTGTAATCTATATCTATATCTAAAAACAGAGTTTTTAACTAGGCGGTTACTTTTAGCAGTTTTTTACAGTTTTTCTTATAACAACCGCCCCACTGATTCAATTTATTGCGCTCAGCAGTTATTTTAACAGTTACTTCTTGCAGTTATTTTTCAACCATTTAATTAGTGTTTCCCGTTTGTCCCAATCGTCGTCTCTCTACTGAAACTCCTCTATTCAGTTTGATGTCTGATAATTTGCAATAGACCAACGAAAAGCAGAGCGAAGGATTTTAGACATACTGCATTCAATGCAAAAAGTTTATCAAAAAATTATATCTCTAATTTTATAAATGGGCAAATATCTTCTGGTACAATTCACGGTTGCTCTTTTTTCTTTTGTCTTTGAGTGATCTATTGTATTTTGCACTAGCTTTCAGCACAATAACTCTAATTTCTTGCTGAGAAGCGCAACTTTTTGATCAATTCCTGAAGCAATTTGACCACGACTGTCGTCGAAAATTGAACTGGCACAAAACTTATGCTTTTTGTCCCCTTCGATAGGCAGATCATGTTGTGATGGAATATGATTAAAGATCAAACAAATAGAAAACAGAAACGTAAATAAGACACAGACTTACGCGGTTCACCAATTGGCTACGTCCACGGGCAGCGAGACCCCCGTGTGCGAAGCGGGAGAATAATTCAAGGCATCCCAACATATCATTACATTGGCTTTCTCAAGATCTGACATCTTTGCCAACTTACTATATGTGGTTTTCAACTCCATTGTAATTTAATTTTAAATTCTCTTTGGAGTCGTCAGAAACCGGTGAGTCATCGGAAACAAGTGATTACTATTACTATTAATCCCTGCTTTTTCTGGTGTTTTTGCGTGAGGTTATTGATCATAGTATTTTATTTCATTTTCCTTTTCGATTTATTTTTATCTTTTCTAAAAGCATGGTAACTTTAATGTGCATGGAAACTCGTATGCTCGGAGATTTATTTATGAATTGAAGAATATTATATGAGTTGGCTTTTATCGGGATGTATGTTGCCATTCTTCTACATTTTGTGGTGTCAGAGTAGTTGGGAATTCAAATTCAGAGAGTCAATGTTACTGATAAAAGTTGTGTGTAATTGTATTCGTAGATGAAAATTTTCATGAGAGAATAATTAATTATTCGATTTTCGAGTTCCAGCTCCATGGTCGTGGAGAAAAAACAACTGCATCTCTTAAACTGAAAGCGAAGAAATCTTCTACCATGAACAAAGATTTTAAGAACAACAAACCTGAAACTGAGGTGCATTCTCAGAATTATTTTAGTTACTTTCATCTTTTTATTATCTTCATCCTCATTGATGTCAGTTTTCGACTTTTCGGTGGCGGATTATATAAAAAATATACCCTTTTTTTTTCTGCCTCTTCTTTCATTTTCCCCGTCATTGTTTTTTGGCTTTGTGTAAGTTATCAAGCCCATACATAATTATTTCTTTCATCTGGGAATTTCGGATAATTTATGCTTCTTTCAACAGTAGAAATTGGACATATTTTAAATAGTTTTTCTTTATCACTTTCTCTATGAAAGATAGTGCTGAAAGTATAAAATGTGGAGTACTAATTAATGTTTATCGTATATTATTTGTGAGTGTAACATTACGACAAAGTGTATGTTAATGAGTGAGATGAAGTATAGTTAGGAATACTACTGCTTCATGCATGACATGTACATGATGTTCAATTCCTACTTAGTTAACCATGTTAGAAATTGTAGTACTTGCCGGGCGATTACAATGTAGAGAAAAGTAGGAGATGAGAAATACACGGAAATAACACAGAATTGAAATAACAACGAAACAAACAAAACCCGTATAAA
>JAYJMF010346098.1:0-11962 GCA_036873715.1 Salvia sclarea
AATAATAATAATAATAATAATAATAATAATAATAATAATAATAATAATAATAATAATAATAATAATCAATACTTGCCCGATTTTAATCAGTGAGATAACAATTCAAGGCGGTTGAATTCACTTTATATTTAATTTATTTTCATAAAAATTATAGCATAGAGTAATTTTCCTTTAAACTTACATAAATAATACCTATTAAAGTCATACATATCTCTTTGATATATATTAGTATTACGTTTACGGTGGCCATAATTATATCGTAAAATTATTCCCGTCGAATTTCGGCGGGCAATAAACTAGTTTATGTAGGATGAAGCCTCCATTTGCATATACTCGTGTATGAGACTATCACATCCTATATTTCACGATTACTGCCCCATCCCATAACACACAATTCAATCGAAATTCTCCAATTTAAAATTTAATATCGCGATTTTGGATTAATGTCCGTAAGGCTTATCCATAAATAAAAGCTCTATATATTTTCTCATGGTGTGAGCGGTGTGTGAAATTAATTGACTTATTATGCTACAACATATAAATTTGATGCTTACCAAAAATTAAGTTACAGCTTTACCATGATGAATCTGGAAGTGGATGAAACAGAATTTCAAGTCCAAAATTTATGACTAGAAGCTGGTGCAAATATATGTATGTATAATTAGAACACAAAGAATAAAAAGGGAGTAGCATATGATAAATTAATGAAATAGCATATATAGATATATATGTATGTATAGAAAAACAAAGAGAAAAAGGAGGTGGCATGAAAGAGAAGAGACGGTGATGTAACCAAGAAGACTGCCCGAAACCCTAATATAGCTAGGCTTCCAGGCAAATCATTCTTGGCTACTAAACCATCCAACTCTCTTCTCCTCTCTTCCTCAATCTTCATGTCTGCATTTTGTGTCTTCTTTTCACCTCTATTTATACACCACATTTTGCTCGAATATATTCCTTCAACAAATCTATTGCATCATCATGGATTGTCAACCTTCAATTTCATTCTGTAATTGCAACTTTTGCCACCAATTGAATAGCTGGGACAAGTAGGATCTAGCTAGTGCCATAGGAGGGGAATACTATATCATTACACACCTCAAGTTATAGGGTGTTACAAACGTATCTTTTTTTTAAACATGACATGATTTTAATTAAAATGTTTTGGTAATTCATGAGCATCATCCGATTCATAAACAAAAAAAAGTGTTACCAAAACATTTTAATTAAAATCATGTCATGTTTAAAATTTGTCTACTGATTGTTATTTATTTGACAATTATTCTTTTAATTTTTCATAGGTTGGTTAATATTTAGCCCATTTTAGAATTATTGATTAATTTTGGACTTTAATCGAATTAAATGTTCTTATTAAAAAAAAATTGAATATTTTAAAATATCGGCTCATTATTACGTTGTTTCCCATCAAGCCTACACGTAATTCTTATCTCTATTCATAAATATAATCATAATAAGCCTTGCAGCCAATAACTTCTGTCCTCTTTTTTGTATTTTCTGTCAACTAATTGCGCCTTAGCTAAATAGACACGTGCTGGTGGATATGAGTGGTGACATAGAAGATTCTAGAGGCATATATTCTTCCAAAATCTGCTAGTTGGATTTGGAATGTCAACACATCACCATTGCATTGAAATAAGATGGGATAAATTGATCTCTTTCTTCCTCCAGGAATCGGGACTCATCAAAGAATGATACACAAAAATATGTAATCTTGGACATCGAATAAGTACTAGCGAGACTATTACAAAAGTTCTTTAACTTTTTAATTCACCTACCTTTATTGTTGACAACAAAGTTTTTCTTAATCCATTAATTCTGCAACACGTACATGTAGTTCAACTCGACTGTAGAATCAAAAATTGGTTGAGGAAGTCAATAAGAATAACTTGACTTTTCTAAGTGGACATAATATCAACTACCTTCTATCTCATTTTTCTTTTGATACTGAAATTAAGGAAAGAGAGTGATGAATGATGAGCTTGAGTTGATGTGATTAATATACTTGTTGCGTGTAATTTTATAACAAAAAAGAAAGTAGGATAACCCAATAAATAAAATTCAAATACAAGGTTACTGACCCCCCCCCCCCCCAAAAAAAAAAAAAAAAACAATTTTTACACTCGATTTGTTGGATCAATATCCGAACTGAAAATTTGATCGATTAATTCTTTTTAGTGTTTTGTATATATTAAAAAGTAACCATAGTGATATTTCGATTCATAGTCTTCGTATTTTTATGATATTTCGATTTATTCACAGGCTTCGTATTTTTCTATTTTATTTTTGTCCTATAGCTACCAAACTTGAATTGGTTAGTCAATGTTCACAAATGCAACAACTTTAAAAAAAAATAAAGGTCCATACCATTTAAAAAATAAAAAATTAAGGTCCATCTGGTTTTCAACAAAAAAAAATAGATTAATATTTTTTCTTCACAAAATGTTATAGTTATATTTCACTAAAGCCAATCATGATGCTACTTCTACATTGGAATTTCAAATATTCAACATTCATTGTGAACTAATATGATGTATTTAATTTGAAGGCGAATTGTGGTTCAAGATCTTTGCCACTGGAATGTATAAATATTTTGGTAAGATATTTTAAATAAAATTAAGTTATGATTATTTAACTAAAATATATAAAGACATAACTTCTTTACAAATTAAATTCGAACTACTACAACTAACTTTTAGTAAACTTTACGGATTCAATTGTTTTTTCTTGTAAAAGTGCGAAGCATGGTCCATGTTTTATATATACTCGCTCCGCACAAATGTGAAAAGCGGTATAACCTGAGCCCATAATCATATGGCCCATTAGCTCTATATTAAAATCGTTTGGGACAAGTAGCAAATAAGTTCCTATGGTTTGTATCAAAAACCAACTAAATCCCCATCGTTATATTTTTTACATGTAAGTTCCCATCGTCTCGAAAAATAAGCAGATTGACCATAAATCAAACGGAGCCCTACACGCCGTCCAGAAAATTCGGTTTTCTTATTTATTTTTAAGGGTTGTGAGTTTTCTAACGTTATAGGGGGACTTGAAGCCAAAACCATCACCTCTAGAAACCTAATCACTCCAAAATCAAAAGAATTCTCTGCAAAATTGTCTTGCGATTTAAAACAATTCTCTTTCAATCGATCACGATTCTTGACATGCAATAGCTGAAGAAGTTAGTAACAAATACATGCAATAGCAAAGTTAGTAACAAAAATCTACACTATTGTATTGTGGTTAATGATCAAAATAGATTATACTCTTGTTGTTTTCGTCGAGTTTTGATTTCTCTTTGTTTTGAGCTTCGCTAATTTAGGAATTTTTAGCTCTGTGCTACTAGATACTGACATGCTATTTCGTTTGTCTGCTTTGTTGTGAAATTTTTTCTTTTTGAAAAGAATATATGATAAGATTTTGTTGTATTTTTTGTCACAGCATGTCCAAGAAAATAGTTTTTTACATTTTGCTGGCATTTGGGAACTGACTGAGTTCAGGGTTTATGATTGTCATGATGAGGATATTGTGACTGATGAAGTGAGCCATATGACTTTCGAGAGTATCGAGAACCATTTTTCTAAGTTAGGGTGTCCAAATCCGAAAGGTATATTTTTATTCGTGACCCCGACAAAGGTTTTGAAGATGGTTTGTATGTGGTTCGTGATGAGGAGTCATGTAATAAAAACTTACAATATGTAGAGTTTCTTAATTCTTCTAAGATTGAGTTCTTTATTGATGAAGATGACATGCCATTACTTGATGACATTATTACAAAGAAGTTATCAATTCCTATTGTGGCCGATGATGATAGAGTAGGGCAAGGTGAAGAAGGAGAAAAGACAGTAAGGGTTAAGAAAAGAGTTAATGGTTCAGAGTGAAAGGACATAGGAGAGTCAAAGGATGGAGAAAGGAGTTGTTGAAAACACATTAAACTTTGCATAACTTCCTACACAATGTAATCGGTTGGATAGGGTTGAGAGTATTTATGTTAATCCTTTGGACTACGATACATTAGTGAAGATGATGATGATGATGATGATGATGTTGATGATGAGGATAGTGAATTTGTTGATGATGAGGAATATGTTAGTGAAGACAATAATGGTAAAGACAATGATATTGAAGATATAGGCAATGAAGTTGAGAATTTAGAAGATGCAAAAGGATATTTCAGGAAGCAATACATGATTATGGAGTTAAATTTAGATATAAGTTGAAGTTTTTGAAGAATGATCTTGTTAGAGTAAGAGTAAAGCGTATAAATGACTAAAGATGTCCATTTTTGCTTTTCATATCAAAGGATGGTGAGAATGGTGGTTTGGCTGTCAAAACTGCTGCATTGGAGCATTGTTCCTTTAAACAGAATGAAGTGCCTAGTGCAAGTCAAGGCTACATTGTAAAATATTTCAACGATACAATTTACAAGAACCCAAAGTTTAGGGCGCAAGACATACAAATTGAGATTGAAAAACATTTGAAAACCCAAGTGAATTTATTCAAGTGTAAGAGAGCAAGGGCAGAGATTCTACATGATTTGCAAGGAAGCTTCAAAGAAGAATTTGCCATGCTAGGGGCGTATGCCGAAATATTAAAGAAAAATAACCCGGGCAGTAGGTGTAAGATTCTCTGATTACTTTTGTACAAAAGGCATATCCATTTCACAATCAATTTTTGTATAAACTACTTATACTCAAAATACAAAAAAATAACAAACAACAACCAAGAAGCAATTACATAAAAATAGGTTATTCTACAATTTTTCCTTCCTTTCTCAGTTTCTGTAGCTTTGGAAAGCTTCAATTGTTATAGTTCATCCTATAAGTTAGAGATTTCTGACTCAACTTCACCACTATCTTTTATTCTCATCTCCTTGCATTCATCCCACAAAGCTCTATTCTCATATACTAGCTCATTTATCACATCTTAAGCTCTTATACTTATGGGTTCATCATGTCATTTGAAATATCCACAATTTTTTGTCTGCAAGAATAAAACCTGTAGCTCAAACACTTTTCATTCTCGAAATATCCATTAATCAAGCAAAAAACATACCTTAAAATTTATACAACCATAAAACCTTCGCCCAGGAATATCCCATGTCCATGATTCCATTCTAGGTGCCTTCCAAAATCTTCCTTCAACCTTATAGGAACAAAATCTCGGATTTCATTCATAATGCATTTCCATCTTTGAGCATCTCCTCGACTTGTTTGCTGATTAACTGCATGAAGAATACAAGTTCATTTTAATAAACGAGCTTCAATCGCACAATTTTTTTTCCCTAAGATCGATTGGAGAAATCCTTAATCCCTAAATTTGATTGAAGAAACCCTATGAACCCTAATTCTAAAATTCTTAACCAGTGAATGAGAAAACCCTCAAATCTCCAATGTTAGCTCCATTTTGTACGTCAGTTAGTGGTGTGGCCCACAAACTTTAAAAATAAAGAAGAAAATTGAATTTTATTGTCGATGTGTAGGACTCCGTCTAATTTATGGTCAATTAGCCTATTTTTCAAGACGATGGGGACTTACATGCTAAAAATATAGCGATGGGAATTTAGTTTTTTTTCGCTACAAACCTAGGAACTTATTTGTTACTTGTCCCAAATCGTTTGTATGTAGAACACATTAAAATATTGATCCATCATAATTATGTTGGTGGTTAGATTGCTTTTGTTATATAAGCACACATTTGCGCAATGCCTTTTCCCAACTTTTGGAGAAAATTAGAACAACATTCCTCTACCAAATACAGTCTAATTAAGATAGAATGGGTTCATCCAAGAATACAAGTACTGACATTAAATTATTTATTATTTCACTCATGAAGCTTAACAACCATCGATATTCTATTGCCACCATCTTGCATGTTCAAATATAATGAACCGCTGTTCAATAAACAGTGTCTTGGAGACATTGAAAGAAACGTTGGACTTGGAAAACTTGGAGAGGTTCAGGTGTTCCTGTTTTGAGCATTTCTTGAGCTTGCCACCGCAGAAATTCCTCGCCGAACTAGCTTACATTGCTCTCTTGAGAATGAAGGTAGGTTACAAGAAATCAGTAGTTTTTGAAATTGAGAGGGAGGAGGTAAGGTTTACCTCACGAGATTACTTTTTAATCACAGGTTTAAACTTTGTTGGTGATCCATCTCTTGCAGAGCGTAGTGATATACATAGTACCACATTTGGAGGGACGGATATTGTTTACTTGTATAATGTTGAGGAGGTTTTCTTAAGCGTCAGCGAGGCTTCCAAATAGCCGTGGTATTTTAACCTTTAAATTGGCTTTGCTATAGTTTGTTTACGCTATTTTGTTTGCTAGACATCCTTCATAGCACAAGGTTAATGTGAAATTCATGCATCTTGTTGATGATTTGCCTAAATTCAATGCATATCCATGGGGGTTGAAATCCTACGATTTCTTCATTCGTAAACTTTGTAGAACTCGTTGTTTCTTGGACTCTAGCCATTCGGGTGCATCATCTTTGGAACTACATGGGTTAACATTTGCTCTTCAAGTTTGGTTATTCAAGTCAGCTCTTACACTTGGAGCTTACTATGCTAAGAAAGTAGACGTGTAGGCTTACGTGTTCCACGCCTTATGATATGATCGGTTTATTACATGAGGATTTACAAGTCGCTTGCGAAGTTCTTTGTGGGATCGTTGGTGGGAAAATAAATAAAATATCATACTCCAGTTTCGATGAGACAAAAATGCTTTCTATCCTTAGCCTAGATTTTCTATGTGACATAAATGTTAGAGTCATTTTCTAGATGGAAAACTGAAGGCTCAAGACTCGAAAACTGAAGATTAGAAGATAAAAAAACTAAAGATTAGAAGTCTAGAAGAAACTGATGACAAATATACTGAAGTTTCGGAAAATACTGAAATAAGTTAAGTCAATATTTTTACACGAAAAACTGAAGAAGTTCCACTGAAGTTGAAGACCAGTATATTCAGTATACTCTAACTGAAGGATACACGTGGACAGAGGAATAAATACTAATTGATCGAACATCAATATATCTTAAATGATTCCTAATGCATTAAGGGCCCGTTTGATAGCCATAGTCAGGTTTCGCCATGTTAGGATTTGAAGAATCATGGGGGGGCAGATTTCTTCCATTAGCGTTGCTATTTATCCGTTTGGTACAGGCTATTTGTGAAGCAGATATGAATATTTCAATGTTTGATAGCATCAATAAAATCCTAGATAATAGGACTGATATTACTATTTTAGCCTTATAATATTTAGAAAATCACAACTTTACATTCCATTTGTAATTTAAGCCTAGGGTTTTTCACTTTTCATTGTTTTTGATTGCTGCGCCGTTTCGAAGAATTCATGGAGTCGAGCGCTTGGTAGCGTGATTGCAGAAAGCACAGCCCCGATTTCAACTTTTCCGGTGAGGATCTCTGTTTCTCGTTGATTTTCTTAGAAGAACCAGTATTTGTTCAAAATAGTTGAAATGCTTCTTTCAATACCCATTTTAGATGCAAAAAAGTGTGACTCATTTTCCTTCCATGCGTTGATTTTCTGATTTTCTGGAGAAGAAGCAGTAATTGATTTATTTCCGGTTGCCATTTGTGTTTCACATTCTGACATTTTTATTTATTAAGAGAAATTTTGATGAGTTATCATTTGCCCATGTGATGTTTTTATTTTGCTTCCATGAGTTTAAATGATCCTTCGTTCTTCAATGAAGAAGAAAATAAAGAACTTTACTAGTCCATGGAAATTTGTTTGTGTGTATAACAACATTGGAACATGGGTGGATAATGGGGGCTACTGGTGAAATTTTCAGTTCAAAAGTGATGATATCTCTCTTTGAGCAAGACTTTCGAATCATTAATTTATTAAATTTTCAAGTAGCTAAACATATTTCTTTTTTTATGTGATAACAGTTCACAAGAATCTGCCACTTTTCAACAATGAGCTCCACACGACAAGGTAAAAATTTCAATTGGATTGACATTAAAGGCTTCATGAATAATGTTAAGACCTAATATAGACTGGATCGATCGTTGAATTATGGTGACAGGTAGTAGTGACATTGTGTCTAACCAAAAGAAAGCATCTGACAGAAATCGAAGATGTTGGACACCGAAGGAAGATGCCACACTTCTTCAAGCCATGAAGGAGCTTATTGTCAACGGCTGGAAGTCCGATAACATATTCCGGGCCGGCTACCTCAATAAGCTTGAGGCCGTAATGAAGGCAGCAAATCCAGAAACAGATTTGAAAGCTCAGCCGCATATCTGCTCGAAACTAAGCAACTGGAAAAAGAACTATTACTCAATCTCAAACATGTTACGTAATAGTGGAATGGGCTTCAATACGACGGGGACTGATTACATGATAGACGCTGACGATCACCAATGGAACGAAATGATAAAGGTAAATTTTACACCATGCATGTGAATACAAGCATGCCTCTTGAACTGTACATGTTTCACTTGTGGTGGATTTTAGCATTCTGTTTGAATCAAAACGTTTAGACAAAGAATGAGAGGAAAGTCATGTAGCCTTTTGTATTGCAGTTTTGTAATTTTGGATATATGGAAGATTGATCGAGTATTGTCTAATTTTTGTCATGTTTAACTCATGAATCTTTTACTTCATGCGTAGATTGATCCGAACACTCGCTTGTTGCGTCATAGAGCATGGCCATTTTATGATGATTGGAAGACTATCTTTGGAAAGGATCGTGCTACTGGTGAAAATGCTGAAGACGTTGCCTAAGCGTCGAATGAATTACACAGCGAACAGCGTCGGGTGCCCCGCGATGAAGCTAATGCAGACAACGACGACATTTTCGACCCGTTCTATCATGAAGCTTCCTACGATCAGGTTTCACAAAGCGCAAGAGATGGTGAAGGTCGGATTGCACCACCTAAAAAGCCAAAACTGAACAGCGAGCTGCAGAATGTTTGTGAGCTCCTTTCTGACATGAATGAATCCACCAACACTCATCTCGAGCACCTCGCGAACAGAATCGGCTATGAGTTTGATATGGGTAAGGCTAGACAAGAAACCTTTGATCAACTCGGCGAGATTGAGGGACTTTCACTGGAGAACCGGTTTGTGATTTGTGAGCTCGTGGCGTTCAAGGCAGAGAGGTTGGATATTTGGAGGGGAATGAAGAATGAAGATAGGGCTCAGTATGTTGAACACCTCCTCAAAACTAGGGGTGTGTAGGCTCTGCTGATTACTTCTTAGGAGTGGCCTTTTTGTCGTGACCAGTCTGCTACTTTTGTGACACCTTTATCTACTATCCAGTTTAACACCTACTTCTTTTGCCAAGACAATGTGTTTGTGAATATTTATGTATTAGAATGTTAGCTGGAATCCAGACATCTCGCAATTATATTCGTCTATTAGCTCTATATGTGAACGAATATTATGGTGCTACTTCACATGTCATGTAGATTGGTTGCATTATTTGGAATGGAAAATTTGCATTATTAGGTTTGCTTAATCTGTTTTCTACTCAAGTTCACTGCTCCTGCTGAAATAGAGCAGGTGTATAGGGTTTAATTAATATTATGTTTATTTACTTTATGAAGGGATATTTAAACGCTTAATTTTAAAGTGAACACGTAAAGAGGAGAAACTTGAGGAGGCCAAGTTACAAAGTGAAATAATAAGTTTAACATAATATTACAGCCTCCAAATTGTGACATGGTTTACTTGGTCTACCTTTGTTTTTTGGAAGCTATTACATCAAAAAATTCATACTAATGAACAAGTTTATACTAGCAACTATTACATATCCACAAATTCTCTTTTAAATAAGAGGAAGTTCATACTAAATTTCAAAGTACCAATCATTATGCTACATTAGCATAGATCATTCCTAGACAGAATACGGAGAAAAACATGAATACAAGTGCAATCACCAAAAAAAGCAGCCCCACTATCATTATTCGATTCTCGTAGTGCAAAGGGGTTGATTTTTTAGACGTAGCATGATGGAACTCATTCTCGGCGGTTTGAGAGGTATTGGGGAACGATCTCTTGCCCCACTTTTGGTGAGCAAGCCATCCCGGGACCGGAATGGTCGTATTAGACCTATGGTAATCATCACACCAAAAAAAATGCTCCTCATGCTCTAGGTCAAGTGGACACTTGTAAAAGAAGCGGCCGGGATGCGCCGAGGTCTTGCCCGCAATCAAAAACTTCATTCGACCGGCTTCACAATCGCATACTGGACCAATCTTTGATCCAATCTTTGGCAGATCCATGTACCTATAAGATTACAAGTCATAAAAATAATATCAATGCTCATTCATGAGCCTCATGATTCAGCAACTCATTATGTCAACAAAAAACATATTGAAAAGTATCATCATTTTGCATAAAAAGATCACAAGCGATAGCCTCAAATGACAGTCCCATCATATTGCAGTCAACACCTCATTAAACTAGAAAGTGACAATATTCAATTACAATAACATATCATCACACCAAATGAAAAGTGTTTTCTTAAACTATCATACAGAAACATCCATGCAGAAACAACTATAAAAAAACAGAGTAACATATTCAAGACAGAGTAACATGTTCAAGACAGATTAGGTGACAAAGTATAGCATTCTCATGCTTGCCACATTTCAATGGCAAGTTCACTTCTAAATTGAGTCCAAGCTTGTGTTGCTTCCACGTAATCGACGTATGCCTCATCTTGAGCCTCATCATGATGCTCATCTTCGACTTCATCTCCGCCCATGTGGTTCAACATCTCCTCAACAGGATCAACGTACATCTCATCTCGGATGAAGTTGTGGATTAAGAAATATGCCATTATGAGCCTAGTTTGAACCTTGATTGGATAAAATGATGCACTTCTAAGGATTCCCCACCTCATCTTCATAACCCCGAAAGCTCGCTCAATTACATTTCGGGCTTTAGTATGACGCATATTGAATAACTCTTCGGGATTTTGAGGGACGGTTGATTGGGGACCCCACTCCTTAAGGTGGTATCTTACCCCCTTATACGGTGTCAGAAATCCTTCACTATTTGCATAGCCATTATCGCACAAAAAGTAGTTACCTAAAAAGCCAATGTGGTAAATATGGTCAAAAGGCATTCAAATTGGGCAAACTCAAAACTGAAAAAATAGCTCAATTCATCATATTCAAGAGATCTATTTACCCTTAGGTACTTTCAAGCCATGAGGTCGGTTAATGGCGTCTCTTAAAACCCTACTGTCGGCTGCCGAACCCTCCCATCCGGGCAGCACGTAAATGAACTTCAAATTCCGATCACAAGCGGCCAACACGTTGGTGGAAATTTGCCCCTTTCTTGTCCTATATCTTGGTTTATCTTCATTTCTCACCATCACATTGATGTAAGTCCCATCTAAAGGGATATCAAGAATACATTCCAGACATTCCTTCTGTCAAAAGTGAATACGAAGAATAAAGACAAATTCAAGATTTGGTATAGCCACGTGGAAAATGCAGCATTTGACTAAAGTACAACCGCATTAAATGCACAGATTCGCAGATCTAGGCCTGAGAAACGGGACGGGACCGGGACTCCCGTCCCGAATCCCGAAGTCCCGTTTCCCGAAATTGAACAATTCCAATTTCCCATCCCAGGCACAATCGGGAAACGGGATTTCCCGAATCCCGAAGATTGAAAAATCCAATACCCGTCCCGACCCGTCCCGTTTCCCGATATTCCCGAAATTATCCCCGAATCCCGATTGGGCCCAAAAATCCCGAAAATATCCCGAGTATTTCCCGATTTTTTTTAAAAAATGGCAATATTTCGTCTATTTTTCGTCGATTTCCCTGTTTTAAATTGCAAAAAATACAAATTCACAACCAACAATTAAAAATGATCACAAATCTTAGTTATATCACCTAATCCAAATCCATCATAAGAGATCATATCCACCATAATCCAAAAACAATTACAACAATTCAAA
>JAYJMF010346169.1:0-11949 GCA_036873715.1 Salvia sclarea
CACCCTTAAATGTTAGAGTGTTGATTGAGGAAACTTTTGTTCATATATTCCACAAATGTAGGCCAATGCTAGTTATTGTGGGAAGACTTTAACAGTTCACTTCAAAGACTAAATCAACTTGTGTTCACAAAAGTATATTACTATGGCCCACAATTCTCTGAATTAAATTGTCTCTTAATTTTCAAAAATTTTAAATATATCTCGATTAAAATTCAATAAATGTTGGTCCACCTAGAAATGATAATAAGGCATAAATGGGCTTACTACCTCCTTCATCTAACATTTTGAACACGGTCCAAACCAATGTGCATTTTATGGTTGGATTCTCAAAATCATATTTATGAGACATTTCATCAAACACTTTTGATTTTTTTTTTTTCCTCATATTTGCTACATTCCGGATCCAAGTTTAAAATAACAAACTTCAAATTGCAAAGTACATCATCCTTTTTTCCATACCAAATAACTCGACGTCATCCATCGTTGGTGCCCACGTTTTAATTATTCTCCACCAATTTTTTAGTGTTCTATATCAATATTACTTAAGTCAAAATCTCGATCAGTAGCAAAATGAGAACAAATCAAAAGTTCAGTAATTTTAGTTTTGGCATGCAAAATCAGAATTTCATGAAAATTTAGTACTCCCTCGGTCACACTAAATATGGCACACTTACTATTTTGGAATTGTCTCATTTGTAATGGCACTAAACAAATAAAAAATAAAAAATTGCCTTAACAAATGCCTTTAATTTAGTGGGTTCCGTCACTTTACACAAAAAAACACTATTTTTAATCATTTTCGTGCCCAAAAGTATGGTGCTATGCTTAGTGGAACGGGGCCACAAAGGGACTAATTCATAATTTACAGGCGGATTTTAGAGCCTGTGCAATGAAAAATGGATGCATCCTATAACAATCTCGATGCTCATCAAGTGCACTTAGCAAGGATCATTACTTAAAACAAATTAAACATAATTAATTTGAAATGCCATATATAGATATATAATTAGTTGGATTAGCTACTCATCTAGGAAACACAAGGCATCAAATTTCACAAACATCACAATTTATTAACCCACAACTCTCGGAGCAATAATGGCAACACCCTTCTCTCTCCTCTCCCCCTCAACAAAATGCCTCTTTCCCCCATTCCATCCCCATCTGATCTCACCATCCCTGATGGTGCAGGGCCAGACCAACACCTAACACAAAAAAAGGGGAAATCAGGCACGCGAATCCTCCAAATTCTAGGGTTACAAAACCTAATTTCCCATGACCTCCGGCCCGGCCGCCGCCCCGGCCATAGTCTTTGTCTTGGTCTCCCTGCTGGCCGCCGGCCAGTGCACGGACGCGTTCATCGGCATGAACTGGGGGCGGCAGAGCGCCCAGCTGCTCGTCCCCTCGCAGGTGGTGGATCTCGTTCTGCAGAACGGGATCCGCCACGTGAGGATCTACACCACCCAGGAGGATACCATGCAGGCGTTCCAGGGCAGCGGCATCAGCCTCACCATCAGCTTCTTCGCCAACAACGTCCCTCACAACATCACCGCCGCCAGAGACTGGCTCAACATGAAATACGATACCCTCAGTCTCTCCAACATTACGTAAGCAACACGTAGATTTTGTTCTGTTGGGAGAATATACATAGATATACTCCCTCTGTCTCACGTATTAATGCACCATCTGACCCGGTACGGGGTATAACAAGAGGTATTGTTAAATGTAAAAGTGCTGTAAATAGGTTTGATGGTGTTTTGTGTACCAGTATTTTCTAAAATATGTCTCCAACTTACGCTTTTTGCATTACGTTGTCATCTTCCAACTTTTTTCCCATGATATGTCCTGCATCATAAAATCTTGCGAGATGAGTCATCGTTCCGTCATCGGATTTTTAAATGGACTTTCTTTTCCATGTCAACCTATAAAACGATGCCGTTTTATAGGTTGACATGGAAAAGAAAGTCTATTTAAAAATCCAATGAACAGAATGACGACTCATCTCACCGGATTCTATGATGCAGGATATTATAGAAAAAACTGGAAAATGGGGCATATTATGAGAAAATGTAAGTTGGAGACATATTATGAAAAAATGTAGGTTGGGGACATATTTTAGGAAAAGGTCGAAAGGTGGGGACTTATTACGAAAAAGCGTAAGTTCGGGATACATTTTGGAGAATGCTTGGGGACACAAGACACTATTAACATTTGTAAATATATGTAAATGTAAGGGCATAAAAGTCAAATATGACTGTGGAGTCATTTCCAGGAATAGAAAATGCATAATTTGTGGGACGTACCAGAATGGCAAAAACTGCTTTAATATGGGGGATAAGTGCATAATTTGTGGGACGTACCAGAATGGCAAAAAAACTGCTTTAATATGGGGGATGGAGGGATTATATATTAATACTGACGATGGAGCGGTTTCCGGCAGGTCGGTGATCATCGGAGTAGGCGTCTATGCGTTCGATTGGGGCGCTCCAGACGTGCCCGACTACGACTTCTCGTGGAGAGGGTTGAACTACGTGCAGACGGTCCTCGACGAGTCGGGGCTTGGAGTGCGGATGAAGACCAACTTCGTCCACTACGCCGGCTTGCTCATCACCAACATCACGAGGCCCTCCGAGGCCGAGTTCCGTCCCGAGATCATCGATCGGATGGTGGAGTTCCTGCAGCACCTGCGCGAACACGACGCCCCCTTCATGGCTGACTTCTACCCCATCAGCGACCTCGAGCGCTGCAGCCTCCACGACCCCTCCTTCGCCTTCCCCGACAACAGGTCCAAAATGGTGATCAACGATGTCAATGGCGCCGTTTACAGAAATGGCTTTGATTGGCAGTACGATTGCTTCGTGTGGGCGCTGGAGAAGGTAACAAATGCATCTCAAGGGGTGTTTGGCTAAGCTTATATTAGAGAGCTTATACTCCCTCCGTTCTAGCGAATGTGTTACATTTCTTTTGGACGCGGGAGTTACGTAGAGTTGAAAATTTCTTTTGGGCACGAAGCTTAAGAAAGTAGAGATGAGTGTGAGATGGTGTGGTATACATGGAGTTCACATACTTTTTGTGTGTAACTTTTTGCTAAAAAAAGAAATGAGACAAGAAGAATGGGACGGCCTGATAAGGAAAACGAGATAAGAAGAATGTAATAAGGTTATTTTGGTAAATTGATGGTTATACCAGATCATAATAAGGTTATTTTCATAGCTTATAAGTTGTTTAGGAGATTATTTTTGCAAGAGCTTACAAGCTAAGTTGTTTTAAGAAGTTTATGAGCTCAGTCAAACACCCTCCCAGTCTCGTTTACATTTCAAATTGAGCTTATCTAAATTTACCTTTAATTTTAATTTGATGGTGGAGTAGGTGAATGCCTCAGACATCAAGATCTTGGTGGTGCAGGTGGGGTGGCCGACCGACGGGTATCCAGGGGCTAGTCTGGCGAATGCGGAGCGGTTCTTTAAGTACCTGCTGCCGATGGTGATGAGCAACAAGGGCACGCCCAAACGGCCGGGGGCGCCCATTGATGTGTATGTAAACTCCTTATCTGATGAGCCCATGATGAGTGCTAAGGTGCCTCCTTTTATGCGCCACTGGGGAATTTACAGGTGAATATATATGCTAGCTAGCTTTGGGGCCGTTTTTTCTAACAAATAAATGTTGCTCCCCCGACCTGAATAAACTTATCCCTTTGGGAACGGCACGTGTTTTAGGAAAAGTAGCAGAAAAGGTAGATGAATGTAATGTACGTGGAATGAGGGGGCTTCACTTTTGTGAGATGAGATGTGTGGGGTCGACTTCCAAAAAAAGAAAAAAGTGAAAAGGATAAGTATTTGGAGGACAGGCCAAAAAGGAAATTTGGATAAGTATTTTGGGGACGAAGGGAAAAGTGTCTGTGCATGCAAGTCAAAGTATCATATCCACATAGATCGTACAAGTGAAAACACAATGATTAATTATCAGGCAACAACTAAGATGAAAAGGGTTTTAGACTAAGAACCTCACTCTAACAAAAGACCGACAAACTAGGATCAAAATCAAGATTCTAACCCTAAAGATGTACTCCCTCTGTCCCACTGTTCTTGTCCTATGTACTTTATTAACTTGAACTGAGAAAGTAAAATGGATGTGTGTGAGGTGGCGTAGCCCACATGCGATGCATATTTTTGTTTAAATTTTAGTTCAAAAGGAAAATGGGACAAGTATAGTAGGTCGGACCAAGTGGAAAATGGGACAACAATATAATGCTACAGAGGGAATATTAATCTAAGCATATTCATGCAAATTCACTCATTCCTCTGATTACCACTTTAATCCAATCCTGCTGAAATATCACTCCATATAGGTCGAACGGGGAGCCCAAGTTCAAGCTCGACCTATCGGGTCAAGGGCGGGACATCTACCCGATCAAGGCGAAGGGGATACAGCGCATGCCGGAGCGTTGGTGCGTCTTCAACGGGAACGCGAGGGACATGGCGAAGGTGCGGCGGCAGATGGAGCTCGCCTGCGCCAAGGGCGACTGCACCACCCTCGCCCCGTCGGCCTCGTGCAGCAAGCTCGGCTTCTACAGGAACGTGTCCTACGCGTTCAACGTCTACTTCCAGACCCTCTTCCAAGACGAGGACGCCTGCGACTTCGAGGGGCTGGGCCTCGTCACCGACGAGGACCCCTCCACGGGGGACTGCGTGTTCCCCGTGGAGGTCGTGAGAGGCATCCGGCCGAGGGCGGCGGCCACGCAACGGAGTCCCCTTTTGGTGTTGGTTTTGCTCTTGTACATCGTGGAGGTGTTGATTTAGATCTACTTATTTATTCTCTCGTTTATCTGTATCATCATTTTATCTCTTTTTGTGCTAGACCGGCGCTAAGAGATGTACCACTTTTATATCATTTATGGAGAGGATTTAACACTACCTTGCAAATTGTTAGATTTGACACTCATCTTCGTCGTCTAATTATTCATTAAATAAGAAAGACTAATCAATAAAAAGGAAATGAAAAAGTAAAATAAAATCGGATTTTAGGGAATAAACAGGTGGCTGCGCGCATCTTGATCTTCCATTTAGATGAAAATTATACACGGGGGCGGATCCAGAATTCGATAAAAGGGTCAGCTGAAAACTAAATACTTGAGCGCATTTTGTTGTTGGAATAACTTTTGAGACTGCAATGCACAAAATTCATCATTGAATTACAATTTTTGCTGCCTCTCGATTTTACATGTCAAATATGGTGCATAACGAATTGCAATTTCTATTCGGACACAAAATATTTATACTAGACTTCTTTATCACTCAAAATTATCTCTGTGAAGCATTTTATCGAACAGGTTCTGGATCTTAACATCTGTTCATATTGAGTTCCTTTCCAACCGAATTGAGAGCAAAGAATGAGTTAGCAAAATAGAATATCGTGGATTGTTAATGTGTTGTCTACAAGTTGAAGCTAATAATGGCTTTAATTTTATTTCATCTTTTAGATAAGAATGGCTTTAATTAGGCACTCTATATTGTCTTTTAATTTTAGAATTTAACTTGAAAAGCTTTATCATATTAACGAAAAGTTAAGAGTACAAGGCATAAAAATCGAATTCAATAATAATTACTAAAATTTTGTTTAATTTCATTCAATATGTTCCCCAATTACTTTTCAATGTTTTGCTAACTGTAATTAACCCTTTAATTAGTGCATAACAAATTCAAAGTCTGGTTACCAGAATGATTGCCTAGTTGCTACGAACACAGTAGGCATGTAAATGTAGGATTATTGTTTTACAAAAGATAAATGTTTGTAATTTATGAAGCTAAAAATCATTAAGAAGAAATATTAAGAAAACATAGAATATGGAGTAATTATGATAGTAGGAATTAAAGGTTTGCTCCGTGTGAATTGTCACATAGTTCGGTAATGCAATATAACAAGAAGTTCCTTTTTTCCTTTAACATAACAAGTAAATTTAAAGGTCGCATCACGATACGCACGAATTTGGGACCTTTGCAGCATTAATCAGTTTACTACTAGGCCAACATATACACACATAACAATGAGTTGTATTGAATATAAGTAAAAATGACATAAATTTTGTAATTGTACAGGAATGAGTTATATGTTATTCGTAAAAGTTAAATGATAAAAGATAATGTTAGATTATAAATAAAAGCAAATTGAAGTTTTGAACAAATGGTATTCCGAAGCAGGTTACCTTTACTTCACAACACCTGATCATTGATAGACCAATTTGGCTGGTTTTGATTTCATGGAAACTATCGCGTTACCTTGAAACTCTGCAATGATAGAAGCATATACACAAAATATCACACAAAATTGATAGAACATAAAAAAACAATCATTACTTCTATATTTGTTTTACATCCCCCTTTTTTTTTTCTACAAAACGCATTTCCTAAAGATTAAACCAAAATGCAATCTTCCAAATTTGAGAAGCTAAATGGCTTTAAAATTTAGATTGTCAATCACCCCAAAAGGATCCGATTACTTAGAATTTTTGTGCACAATAATATTCAACAAACAATCATATATATCACATTCATAATTGCAAGATGCATTTCAAAGAAGAGAAGCAAGGCTAATGTACATACCTTAACCTTCTCCAAAAGCTTCTTAGCCTCCCCGTCTTTATTGAAATGATCGCGTACCGGCTGTGCAAAAATTTTCAAGATTCGAGTAAATATGCATGTAAGGAAAGAACAAGGAACAATTTGAGCAAGAACATAAATAAGAGAGATGAAATGATTGGAACTTTTCTATAAGCGTCTCACCTCATCAAAGAGTAATTATACATGTAAAGCAATATTTCAAAAATGCAAAGAAATCGGCTATTATAAGGCTAAACCTGTAGTATACGGTTTAGAGCTTTTGCAAGTGCCGGTTTGAGATCCCCCGGGTGCAGCTCTCCACTCTCGTAATCAATAACTAAATCTTCAAAACTCGCAAAAGTCCTGAACAACATGATAGTCGTCAACAAGCAAGTTATATGCTCCCTCTGTCACATTATTCCCGTCCCCAAAAACAAATCAATTTCACCACTTTACACACACAAACACAGCTTCCTTAACCTACATGCATAATTTTAAGAGTCAGAAGCCAGAAAGACATACTTGTCACCCCCATTCTTGGGTTTCCTCTCAACCAAAAACTCATTGAACCACGGGAAAACAATGTATTGGAGGTACTCTAAGCATGGGTTCTTCTCCACCACTTTTGGAGGGCAGAAGGCTTTCTTTATCTTCAAATTCACATCTGCCTGTGGGAATATAATGTTATCGAGCATATTAGTACAAAAAATTGTCAAACACAGTCGTTATTTGACCTTCGTACGTAGTAGAGGAGATATCACCTCTTCATCCTCCATGAAAATAGACGATGATGGATCACTCTTCGACATCTTCTCCTGTCCCTCAAGCAAGCCGGGGAGCATGTCTACATGTAGCAAAAAACCAATTAGAGACATGAAGAATGAATTTTAAGCAAAAGAAACAACATTATGCTTACGATGAGATAGTATAATAGGCTTCTTTTCTCCGATGTCATCGCAACACTCCCTAGCCAACATATTAACTTTGCGCTGGTCCATTCCCAACTGACAGATATCAGCCTATTTAAAGACACAAAATTCACAACTCAAAATTTGATCACTACATTAGTTCGAAAAAGAAAAAAAAATTATTGATCAAATCTATGGTTTTTGTTCTTTTCTAGTAGTAGCAATAGTAATTTTATTGGTCCTATTTTGACCTATTTCAAACACATTGGCTCTGGATCCGATTTGGATACAATTCATTCAGTTTTATTCATAAACATTGTTACTTTCATTAATAAAACCGTCACTTTTTACTGAAATCATGGTTTCCTAGTAAAAGATATATTCCCTACATCCCTGATATATAGGCTCAACTTTCCTTTTGTGTTCATGCTCATCCCTTTTATAGTAAAAGCACTTTACCCTTTTATCCCCAACTTTTCATCTTATTTACATACCCTTCCTAATCAATATATCCCTCATTTTTAGAAAGTGGGACCCCTTCTCCACTCAACACTACAATCATTTGAATTTTATTAAAGTCCGTGTCACTCTCTTTCACGAGCCTATATATGAGGGACGGAGGGAGTAAAAAATATGAAGAGAAACAAAAATGACTTTTATTAACTAGAATTCTCACTTGTATTCATAACAAAAAGTTGTTTTTGTTTATAACAACTGTTACTTTTAATCATTAGAACTGACTCAGATCTGAACCAAACCCAAACCCAAACCCTTCATGACCTGACCTACGCACACCATAGGGCTGAGCGCACCCAAGTGTTTGTCAAAATAAGGCTTTTTCAAATATCCTAATAAATCAACAAAAGAAAAAGGCATGTATGGTGTAGAGAAACAAGTCACCTGGAGAAAGAATATATCTGCACATTGCATACAGGGATAAAATATCTGGGCTGCCGAGAGCTCTTCTTGCTCCGAGCGCCCCATAATCTGACAGCACCTAAACAAGGAAATGGCATCAATGGTTAGACATCAAGTTGATCGAACGAAGGAAATCGACATGTATACCTCTGTATTCTGCGAAGCGTGCTTCTCATGGCTATCTTCAACACAAGGTCCCAGTACTTGTCGGGCCGAGAGCTGATCTCATCAGAAGCCCACAAAAACTGTACCCGGCCTCCCTCGATATCCATTCCTAAAGCTTTCCAAATCTCAATAAGGTATTTGCCAACCACTTTAATCTTGTCCAAGTCACCACCCATTTTGTTGTTCATCTGTGCAAACTTGTCTGCAATCCATATCTTCACTATACAACCAGATGAAGTGAGTTTCTTCACATTGATTGCCTTCATAACTCCCTGCACATTAATCATATGATGCATTTGAAAAATGTTTGGAAATGGAATTATGCATGCATTTTCACATTCTAGAACCAAAGGGTAAGAGAAATAGTCATAGGTGAAATCCAAACCAAAAGTTAGGGGTTAACAAAATATCCGGAATCTAAACAGGCTTAACAAACACAAATACTCCCATGGTCCCCCAATAGGTATCCATTTGGGACGGCACAGGTTTTAAAAAAAGTAGACAGGAAAGTAGATGAATGTGTTGTGAGTGGAATGTGGGCTCCACTTTTGTAAGCATAACGTGACAAATATCAAATTCCAATTTGCTTGCTTGGTCTAACAGTAACTAAAAGTTTTAAGATAATATCAAATTCCAATTTGCTTGATCTCATGTAGCACTTGAGATGACACAGGCTTATATATTGCTTTAAACTAGTATTAATCTAGATTGCCATATTTCCTCTGAAATTATGTAAAACAATGCTATGCATTTATGATTTGGCTGTTCCTGTGTGTATGTGTGTTATATGTGTATATCAATTTTCCGTATTCGTCACTTGTCAGAGTTTTCGGATTTTTCAGGTGGGTTCGGATTTTTTTTTTCTTTCAAAATTGGATTATTTACTCGTTAAAATGATTGTATCACAACACAAACCGGAACAATTTATGAGCAGTTTCCCATCAACCTCAAATAGATAGATTTTTCTATGAACCTATTAACGAAAGGGCTAAATTGACTTACCTGAGCAATATGCATCCTTCCTGATGGTTCGAATCCATCATAGCAAATAATTTGAGACTTGTTAGCCAACAAACTCTTTAATTCATCATCTTGAATACACTCTTCTCCTATTCCTCTTATCAAGTTGAATCTCTCCTCCAAACTCAACCTATCAAGAGTTTAATCCAACAAATTTCTAGATCATACACTCATCACCAAAATCCAACATACAATTCAAATAAATGGCAGAATTTTTTAATAAAAAAAGAGGAAAAAAGAGGTCTTACTGCGGTTGAGATGGAATGGAACTGCCATTTTCTTTGTTATCCATTTATTAATTTTTGGATTTAACTCTGCACGCGGATACATAAATCAATTCGTTAATATGAATATGCAATCAAAATAAAAGGAAGAAGACTCGAACAAGTAAAAATAATGCAATTTTCCAACATAAATGTAGATGAAAAAGGATCTTCTCACGCAGGGTTTTGGCCTTTGTTTGATCGTAGGAATTAGGACTTTTTCACGAGCTTACTATAGATTCTAGATTTGACGCCAAAGTAGGATGATTTCACGACCAAATAAAAGTTGATTTTCCGAAATATATACACTTTTCAAGGAGAGAAATCTAAAATTACCTGTTATAGAGATTTGAGTAAATCAAAATCTCAAATTTGGGGATGTAAAATTACCAGTGAGCAACTTGAGCCTTTGGCGAAGAAAGAACTGTGGAGCGGCGGCTCTTCTTTTAGGGATTTCCAATGTTTTTGATTAAATTTATTAATATCATATTTCATATGTTGTTTTATGTTTTAAACTAAATTGATTCTATTTAAATTGGGCTTATATATCTTTCTCAAGCCTAATATGAGTTCCTATGTATCGGGCTGATTGATTTATTCTTAAATATAGTCCAATTCATGGTATGAAATTATTTCCAAAATAAATGAATAAAATTTTGGTATGAAAAAGCGCATAAATTTTAATTGAATTATCAATCGGACATTGTCCGGATAATTTTCTAATTCTCATTTAAATCTATGTCCATATATATATCTAAAAAAAGGATTGAGCGAATTTCTTTTTAGGGAGGTTTGAGCGAATTTTTAGGCGATCAGTTTAAAAAAGAGAGTTTCATATCTTAAAAAAATAAAAAAGAGTTTCATATGCGGTTTCAAGAAAGTTTTTTTTCAACTGGCTTCTGGCAGTTTGGAATGGTTCTTTTTTCAGAACACACCAATTTAAGTTTTAATACCAAATCTATATACACTATTTGAATTGAAACATTAATTTTGCATAAAACTTCATAACTCAAATTTTGATTGTGTGATATTCGGAAAAACAGTCTTCCCATAAAAACGGAGAAATGTTGATTATAAAAAGATTTTTGAAATTATACACCAAATAGTAAAAGGTGCATCTCAGGCACACCATCCAATTTAAAATCGCTACGTGGCTAAATCTAAAATTCAGGCCAACCAAAATTAAATTTTTGCATTCCCCAAATTTATAGTCAAAGTTCAACCAATCTGTCTATTGTTTCCAGCAATTGCATAGAGGAATTTCTATCAATAGATTGTTTCTCTTACAAGCGAGAATGGTGTAAGAGGAAGCAAAACGTCAACTGCTGCAGACTGTATTTTGAAGAAGAATTTTGTTTCCTAATTGTATTAGTATTATTCATGTGGCTAACGTTTATTTCAGCCACACAAGAATTATAATAAATTCATTATTTACTTTAGTTTATGAATGGATTTGAATTAATAGAGAAACTATTTGTTCTTTTAATTGGAGTATTTGTGATGTGTATAAAATCTATACTAATAATAAAAGTGTGAGTTTTACTAATAATAAAAGTTTGAGTTTTATAAAATATAAATTGCCTATTTTGTCTCCATCATATATATTATTCTAAGGATAATTGTGTAAATTGCATATTATATATATAGAAGAATATATTAGTGAATAAAATATTAAAATTTTAAATACATACACATATATTCCAACTATATATACATCAAAGATTGAGAGATGCGATGAATCCGTTGATTAGATTATCTTACCCATAATGTATTTGATATATATCCCTTTGTTTCCTAATAATCGTTCTAAGCGTGTGATTTTATCCTAATTCCTACAAGGGAAAAGATAAATCAACAAAATTTGTAGATATAATAGGGGTCATATTGTAATTTTAAAAGTTTCGGTTTGATTTTCTTATAATTGATCGGTTCGATTTTATTAGAATTTTATTAATTTATTTTTCATATAATTTATTAACCAAATAATAAAATTGCTATTATTATGTATACTATCGCCGGAATCGGAGGCTTCTCCGGCCATCGCCCAAATCCGCCCCCGCCACCTTCACCAACGCCACTCGC
>JAYJMF010346190.1:0-11947 GCA_036873715.1 Salvia sclarea
CCCTTCTCACGGAGCCGTACGTGGACGTTACCGCTCATACAGCTCCCAGCCAGCAAGCAGTTAGCCTTCCTCTACAAGGAATGGAAGTGTGGATGAATCGACATCAAATAGAGGAATTCTTTTTTTTACTTTTGTCAAACATCAAACAAAGGGCAATGAAGGAAAGGAAGTTGTCACTCGATCGAAAGGATATAAGACATAACGAAATCTTAGCTTCGCTGACTTTCTGAGGTATAACCTTCGCCACGACATTAGTGGCTTAGCTCTTCGCGCTTCCCGCAGGATAGAGAGAGAGTAAGGGGGGGCGGTACGGAAGATTGGTCCGCTCCGAAAAGCTGAGTTTTTCGGTTCGCTCCCCCTATGTGGTCGGCCTTCTTACCAGTCTGCCTCCTTTCTCTTGATGGAATATATAAATACCCGAGCTCCTGCTTTGCTTGCGTTCTTCACCGGCGAGCGCCGGATGTATCACTCATCCCGCTCCTAAGGTAAGGAGTCTTCTGTGTGTTATAATCTTTACGGGACTGAATCGCATATGTTGGTTGAGAATTGCTCTGGAATTCATTGATAATGACTTTGCCAGGTTCTAGGGGGCTACTCTTCTTTTTTGTCGATCGAGCCGCTCTCCCTCATTCCACTCGTCCAGCCCTCTTCACGAACTTGTACAATCGATGCCACAAAGATAGCCAACTCTATTATCAAAGAAATAAGGAAACGGGCGACAATTTGGCACCAGATATCCGGAGGTGTGGAAAGAGCAGCTGTGAGAAGCGGAAAAACCATCAAAAAACGACGATTGTTCGTGGAAGTTTCTACAGAAAGACCCCTTGGTTCTAGCAAACGGATCACAATTACAGGTACCTGGGAGCATACCGATGGAATGAACGAAATACGAACAGTTAACATAATATGGTCATAGATCTTAGGTTGTAACTTGATCATGAGCGAATTTGTTGATGTTTCACCCATGAAGTATGGAAAGTGCCAAACATTGGGAACTACCCGGGGAAGAGTTAGGAAGAGTAACAAGGAGAAGCGAGAACCACTTAAATGGAGGAATCGATTGTATTTCCTCCTTTGTTCCCCATAGCAACTGGGGATCAAAAAGCACCAAATTTGATGACTTATTAAGGGAAAAACGAAGTAAGAGCATGCTATTGAAGACGTTGCAACATATGTCGGGAAGGCCTCCGTTGATTGTGTACGAACAAAATACGAGTCAAAAGGCAGGGTAAGAAAGGGTTTAGCTAATGGAGATATTAACTCTTCCGGGAACCAGTAACGCGTAAACCATGTCAAACCAAGACCAATCAATATCCGAACGGAACGGATTCGAACTTCTCCTAGAATAGTTTCCGGTGCGAAATGAAATTCATAGGATATATATGAGAAATTCAAAGGAAAAATAGAACTACGACCGGCGCATCTTTAGTTTTAGTGACCAACGACGGAATCGGAATGGCTTAAAGTATCATCCTATATAAGATAACGAATCATCAAAGGGAAATCCCTTTGCGAGAAAGACTGTCCTCGACGAATCCCATACAAGACAAGGGGTAAAAATCTATTCTGTTCTGCTGGAATTGAAGACTCGTTGGAAGAGGAAGCAGCCTCGGCTGACCCGGATAACCCGGAAACCTGTAAGCTACCCGAGAAAAACATCTGCCCTACCCTTTACTTGACTTCTAAAGTCTGGAGATCGATGCTAACCGGAGATCGTTCAGATTGGTGACTAAACCCTGCCTAACCAGTATCGCGTAAACCAGTCTCTTTGGAAGCAGGCAATGGAAAGCAGCACAAAGCAAGGAAGCTTGTGGAAAGCCAGCTGCAAAGTACTTCAAATTAGAGGCCTTCAAACTAGGCGTTATAGGCCTTTCTCGAACAGGTCGTAAATATCCCATGTGGCGGATCAAACTCTCGGACCAGCTACTGATCATCGCCTTGCTCGCGGCGGACTGATGCTCGTTCTGAACTTTCTAGATATGAATGAGGTGACCATCCTTTAGAAAAGACGATATGTTAGGCGACGACGCATGTCTAGTCTTTCAGTTGAATTTCTATTTATAAGTCTTGCAGCGCTAGCATCCCTGGTATCCCTAGTCTCACCAGCATCCCCTGCATCACTAGCTACAAGCACCAAGTCTTCTTAACAGTGCGTGGTGAATACTAAGTTAAACCGGCCTTTGTCTACGTTAGCATCCACGAACGAGACAACTATCATAAGCATGCCTCACTCATTTAGAGGCCTTTACAAGCAAGAGGAGTAAGAACACATAGCGAAAGACGTATCACGGTAGGGACTGTGTCGACTACCAAGGAGATGTACAAGCGTAGTGTCCTTCTGAGAAGCGAACAGCAGATAAGTATGACTTCTACGCCGCTATCAAAGTAGTTTACCCTTTAACTTGCAAGTAAGAATCGGTCAAGCCGACGTAACTTTTGAAGTCTATTTGCCTTTCCTTTCATGGACCATGTCTCGTACCATTCATACCACTAGCCCGCGAACCTAATGTTCTTATTTGCTTGTTGACAGGTTTGAGTGTGGATGGCAAGTGAGTGGCGGCTTACTGCTTCCCAGGGGAGATTTGAAACTTATTTCTGGGGAGCAACGCCGACAGTGAGTTAAAGAGACGAAGTATCGAATGGAAAGAAATGATTGAATTGGAAAAGAAAATAAGCAGACTTAACGAAGAGAACTCCCGTATGAGGTACCAACCAACTCAATGATCTCCATTTTCAGAAGGGTAAGGAACCAACGATTCCCTTTCGTTGTAAGGGACAGCCTTCCCGACGTACTGGTTATAACATTTGCATTTTTCTTACATTCTACGTTCCCGACACGGATCCTATTAAATATTTCACATTTTCTATGATCATCTCTATTTCAGGTATTCGGGGAATCCTCCTTAATAGACGAAATATTCCTATTATGTCAATGCCAATTGAATCAATGTTATTAGCTGTGAATTCGAACTTTTTGGTATTTTCCGTTTCTTCGGATGATATGATGGGTCAATCATTTGCTTCATTGGTTTCAACGGTGGCAGCTGCGGAATCTGCTATTGGGTTAGCCATTTTCGTTATTACTTTCCGAGTCCGAGGGACTATTGCTGTAGAATCTATTAATAGCATTCAAGGTTAAACATGACTCCTAGAGAGTTACCAAAATACGAATTTCTCCTTTCGTTTTCTTCTTTCTTTTTCTTGGTTGGCAGGGTCAGGGCCTTTCTCGCTGGGCGAGCACATCCGATTCTAAAGTCCTTTCCTAAACTACTTCCCGTTCAGTTGCTGAAAGATAGAGATAAGGTTTTCTAAATGAGATCTTGTTCCACGAATATGCAGGCTAGAAAGATGCTATTTGCTGCTATTCTATCTATTTGTGCATCAAGTTCGAAGAAGATCTCAATCTATAATGAAGAAATGATAGTAGCTCGTTGTTTTATAGGCTTTATCATATTCAGTCGGAAGAGTTTAGGAAAGACTTTCAAAATGACTCTCGACGGGAGAATCCAGGCTATTCAGGAAGAATCGCAGCAATTCCCCAATCCTAACGAAGTAGTTCCTCCGGAATCCAATGAACAACAACGATTACTTAGGATCAGCTTGCGAATTTGTGGCACCGTAGTAGAATCATTACCAATGGCACGCTGTGCGCCTAAGTGCGAAAAGACAGTGCAAGCTTTCTTATGCCGAAACCTAAATGTTAAGTCAGCAACACTTCCAAATGCCACTTCTTCTCGTCGCATCCGTCTTCAGGACGATCTAGTCACAGCTTTTCACTTATCAGTGAGTGAAAGATTTGTCCCCGGGTCTACGTTGAAAGTTTCTATAGTAGAACTCATTCGAGAGGGCTTGGGGGTCTTAAAAATGGTTCGGGTGGGGGGTTCTCTTAAGAATAAAGAAAACGAATAGAATCTAATTCATGTTCACAGAAGAGCGGATCCAATACCAAGACGACTTCTTTCTCAGGAAGTGCAGCAAGTACTTGATAAATTCTGGAATATCATACCCCACGACAGATATACTGACCGACAAGATCAATAGTAGAAGAAGGAAGGTTTTTCGAGAGCTTAGATCCGCATGAGGTTTTTTCCGTTATGACAGAAAGAGTTGTGAAAGAAAAAGCTTATAAATGAGTTCAGCCTTTTCCTTTTCTTTAGTTGTTCTTTGCAAGGCCCTTTCTTTCTTGTTGCTTTGTCAGACAGGAGGGGAACTAGCATCTCAAGAGTAGTTGTATCTTTCCTGTCTAGGGATTTTCTAGTATTTATTTTGTCAAAGACCAGGGGAACTCCAAGACTCCCTCGTTCTTGAAAGGTGTAATCCACCAATTGTTGTATTTGCTGAGTTCAGGTAGCGTAGCTGTGCCGGATTTGTCTCTTGCATCCCTTGTAGCTTTGGCTTTCCTCTCCTTGACTGAAAGCAGAGAGTGATGCACACTAAGTGTATCACGAGCGTGACTAGAGTACTCTACTCTTGCAGTTCGATGGTCCAACTGTAGCTCTTCAAACAGCTGCTAGGGATTCCAATCAATAGTTGATCCAGATCCTGGCTACATGGGATATCCGAGTCCGGTATGCAATCGGTCTGGTGACCCTCTTTCTTTTCCTTGCATTGATTTCTCTGACTCCGTGAAGTCTTGAATCAAGAAGGTACTAATAACATCGTTAGTTACTCAAGTAAGGTACTGTAGCTACGTCGTTTACAAGGTACCTTTCAAACAACCGGAGTAGAAGACCTTCAGGAGAACAGTTGCTAACCTTCCCTTCTTGATGAATCCATGACCGGCCCCTTAAAAGTCAAAGTAAAGATAGATTTATATGAATAAGGCTAGTAGGTAATATCGATGAATAGATGCTAGGTATTCAAATTACCTGAGGATATTTTAAATGAAGAGAGATCAAAATTCATGATTAATTACCAATAAGATCATAGGGTCAAGACACAGGGATTCATTACGATTTCCTAGGATATTATTGAATACACCTAACCTAGTACCATCTCATTAGAAAATAGGAGGAGCAGATTCCTACTTTGATAGTTTGTTCTAGTAATACGCTTTTCCAATCGAATCTACTCGTGTGCTATCAACTACTCCAACCAAGTACTATACCTACCTTGGCAAGCTAGCTAGTATAAGTCTTCCAACCCTTATCGAATGGAGCGGATCAATGAGCCTTAGAGCAGAGTGGTTGTATGACTTAGAAGGAATAAACCTTTTCACATAAGGAAATGCTGTCAAGAAAAAGAAGGTCTTGCAATAAATTGATATTTCTTGCTTTTTCATATTACCCTCTCCATTGAAAGAGGATAAGACCTAAAAACTTAGGTCCCAATCTGTTTGAAATAAACAAGCCTTGCAGCAGAAGCTCACTCACACTAAAGAAGACATGTGATACCTATATGTGAAGCTGGCTAAGGTAGAATCATACCAGACTGAGCTTTTCCCTGTGCCCTGTGGATGCTCTAAGGTTGAAAGGGGGAAGTCGGAATAGGAGATCTCTTATTCAAGGGTCTGTCGCTGAATCTGGATTGTCTGTATAGGTGGAATATATAAGTGAATGGAGGAAAGGACTATGCCTTAGTCTTAGATCCGAGAGACTTTTACATAATCATTAGAATAATCCTGAAGAGGCTATCACCTATCTGAGCATTCTTCTCTTTTTAACTAGGGAGTTATTTGTAAATGGACAACTTTAGCCAAGCAATGAGAGATATTGTCGGGAGAACCACTAGATAGAGTCAGACTAGACAAAGCACGATAAAATTGAGGCATCTCGCGAAGTAGGATAGAAATGCAGTTAGGCTCTTTTATAGGATATAGAAAGCCCCTTTGATGTACCTCTTGATTTCCTAGTTAGACAGACTAGGCAAACAACTCCTATACGTTCTAGCTCAGCCTAGATCGCAGATAACGAAAGGAGGAGGGCAAAAAGGAAGCTTATAGAATTCAAGCAAAGAAGTTATTCCAGAAGCTGTGGCATCCCTCTACTTATTCGCGGGAGTCAATCCAACTTCTACTATAGCCCTATGCTTCTTTATCAATCATTTCAAAATCCTATTCTGTCTCTTTTCACTATCTTACTTGTCTAGTATATGCTAGGCTTGGAACTAGTCCTTCTCTCACTGCTTACTTAGGATATGTACGAGAACTAAGAAACAAGGCGACAGAGTAGGGTTAGTGGAAAAGAGAATGAGAATCTCGTTCAGCAGGTTTTTGGTCTTTCTACTGGTTAGTACTCCAAATTGTATTTCTTTCTTGTTGGTTCGAAGTAATGCTCCTTTTATTTAGCTATGACCTACATTCTTTGGTAAAAGTGCTCATGCAGCTTCTAAGGTCCCCTCCAAGTTGTTTCAAAGGAGCATCTGTGGATAAACGATGATTAAGCCGCATCGGTGCGGTCGGGATCGCCCGGTACTTTGTTCGGTTTGTTGTTGCTAATGGAACGAGCTAAGGAGACGAGTTACTGATAAAGTTCGGAAAGAAAAGCCCGAATCAAACCACATATTGAGGAGATGGAGATAGTCTCTTGTACTGCTGCTCGGATATTTACATATCAGCCTAGCTATACATATTGATTACCTCTTCTATTTACTAATATATCTACGGGTAGCATATTGATACATATCATATTGAGTTAGATCGAAGGACAGCTAGAATGCAACATAGTGAAGGAGCCTAGGAAGGAAAGAGAACTACTTGTTCACTGAGAAAGAGACGCCGTGTTGATTGTCTTCCCCGTCCTAGTCTTTGCTTCCGGGTTTGATATTCTTTCCTCAGCATCTCCGAATCGCACAGGGAAAGGGAAATCCTTACCTATCCACCTATACTCCTGAAAGGACTAAGCTAGGGGTTTCAGTGGAAAGAAAGGCAAATGCTTCCTATTCTTCTATTGGAATTGTCTTCATTGAAGTTTACATTAGATCAACAAGCGTGGAATAGGCAAGGTTGGAAGCTCTTTGTTCAGAAGGATCAAAGGAACTATCCAAGTCAGGTTTCGATGTCCTATAGGGTAGAAAGTCTCGCTTTTTGGGAAGAAAAATGCCAAATGCGTGAGAACCTTGGTATTGGCTTCCCCTTCCCCGGCTTCCTTGGAGAGGGAGAGAAGTCTTCTTTCTACTTTATACGTGTTCAGTCTTTTAGTTATGTCTTGCCTAGTAGGAAATATTCGACAACGGGGTTTCAAGTTCTTGTCCGTTAAGTCCTTGAGTTAATTCGATGCGTCTACCTGCGTCAGGTTCACTGAGAAATATCGACGATATTTCAAAGAAGATCTCTCTTACGATTAATAAATTATCTTAAGAGAAGCAAAAGAATGTTACGTCCAATTATTCCCATGTTTTTCCTTGGTCAACAACCAAGCAACTACATATATCTTATCTAAGTCTCTCCCTTCATGTTAGGGTAGAGCAGAGCAGTCAAAAAAGAGTATCTCTACAATGATGCGGATGCTGGCCTTCCTTTTAGGTTTACCTTTGGCCTTCATCGTGTGTTCACTTTTCATTTTGAAGGGGACCCTTACCCTCCAAGATTTGCTATCTTTTTATTGCGGCTCTTATGAGCAGGCTCTCACGGAGTTGAACGCAATGTCCCTAGACACCATTAGGCACGAGCTAGAAATGTTTATGAAGATCTATCTAACTGGGCTCGGGGCCGACCTTCCCCATGGATACACGTGGGGGGACTTGGTGTCCGAGCTTTCCCAAGGTTCGACCAATAAAGAATACCTACTTGGTATTCTAGCCGACATGATAAGGGAAGGTACCCGAAGTGAATGGACCATTAAGGCATTACAAATACTGGATCGCCGTCTAGCTACGGGTCGACATCAGCACATTAACTACATTAGCCGGTCAACATATTGATTAGAAAGAAAAGATCGCTTGTTGGCATATTGAGGAGCTACTCCGCAAGCCACAACTGCTCATATTTGATTTAGCTCTCGCCGCTTAGCTACTCCGCTAACTGCACATATTGATTAACAACCGGGCTCTAGCTCCTAGCTACATCCGCACATATTCATGAAAAGACAAATCCCTAATACACTACAACAAGAGAACATCCCTAGCCCGGGAAGACAATCTGACAACTAAACCTGAATGAGTTAGTTGATGAGGTTCTTGTCATTCGAACTCAACAACAGGGCCTTTGGAACCTTTCCCAGGCTAGTCCACTCATGAAACTAATAAACTCCGGAAATTCTTTGGTCAGTTTAGATTCTTCTTCTAAGAATATCGGTAAGGGGAATTCATTCCTTCAATCACTGATAATCACTGAGGAAGCTCAGCTCAGCAGAATACACTCAGTCAACAAACAAGAGGAAAGGGATTCTTCTGCCTTTGGGGCTTCTTACTCGGATTTGACCCACTTTAACACCGGGAAGCAAGCAACTTCAAGCAAAAGCTAACAAAGACCTTTGATAAAGTACACCCTTGCCAACAACAACAGCAGATTCCCAAAATTCGCATCCTCCTTTCAAGAAACAGAGGATTCCCCATTCTTACTGAGAAAGTTAGGGCAAAGGAAGTACTTAGCTGCAATCAGCCTTAGGTCCTTTAGCTGCCCCTATTCATGGACCAAAAAGAAGAGGAACAACTCATTAACAACAAGAACAAGGGGCATTCAGACAAGAGGAGCTATGCCTGGAAAGAAAGGAAGTCGAGCTACTCGGGTTTCCCCGCCCTGAACTGACTTCAAATAACCGAGGTGATATACTAATCTTGATTTCCTGGTCTTCCTATGAACGCGCCTAGTACTGATACTGCCAATCCTATGAAAAGGGGTGAAGAGCTAACGGAATGTTGACCCAGATATACGTAATGCAAAGCTTATAGCCGAAATCAAGCATTTCCAAGCGAGTTGTAGAGCTATCACAAGGGTATTCACTGAAGGATGTAAGAGAATTCTCTTTATCTTTCTATTGATCCCGAGAGTAGCAGTTGCTATATACTTTGTCCTCTTTGGCTTAAGCTGTGAACATGCTTTCTTTAGAACAGAAAACCTAATTGAGAATCAGAATCGATAGAACGAAGAACACACCAGCGACCAGTTAGTTATTCAATACTCTTTCTTTAGCTTTCAGTATAGGAAAGTATCCGGTAGGGTCTTTATCTTTATATTCTGTTAGGTTCTTTATATACAGACTATGCGTGGTTACTTGCTATATCATTTGGGCTCTTCCCAAGATCCCTCATTTGCTTATTCGTTTCTCGCAGCAGTCCCTATTCATAAATCAATTGACTATTCAATAAATTCCTCAGGCAATCTATTGAAGAACTACCGGAAATGCAGATGAATTGCCGAAGAACTAAGCAAAGAAGCGAAAGTTACAAGTTGCCTTTGAACGGTTCACCCATTGGATCAGTTATTGAACTCTTCCTACGCTGGTGAAACAGAAGGAACAACAAAGCTAGTTTATAGCCCCATCCCATCAAGGAAGTTAACTCAACTAACTCAAGTATCCCCCGTCAACAGAAAGGCTTTGAACGATAAGAGCTCTCGAAGGAGAAGGCAATCACAGAACTCATTAACTCATTAGCTGCAGAACTCCTAGCTCAAAACTACCGAACTGTTAGCTCATTAGCGATTTAGTCCTTATCTGTCTGTCTGTCAAGGGGCTACAGGGATAGAGAACATCCAAGCTGTTTAGTTGTTGAGTCCCCTGCTATCAGACAAAGGAGGAAAAGCTCTAACTCCTAGCTCATTTAGCTCATTAGCTGGAGATTGTTAGCTGTTTTCCTAGCTGAGATAGTCGATTTTCAAGTTATGTACTGGCAAAATGGCCCTAATGTATAATATAATTGGAGGTAAGAAATGCAGATTGACTTAGTGAGGATCTGGCTTAACTGCGGGCGAGCCTAGTGCTTACTTCTTGCTCAAACTACCTGCTCAGAAAAGAAGGAACAACCGACTCTTACCTTAGCTCCATGCGCCTAGACACTTGCCAAAGAAAAAAGAAAGTTTAGAGCTACACTTACAAAGACCTCACTCCGACAGTCCCGTACCCCATCTCCCACGGCTACAGCCAGCACCAGGATGGTGCCTATAAGGAAGGGTTTTGACGCTTCTTCTCACGAATTGGATTTGAACCAATATTCCCCTATTTAGGGCTACTTTCCCTTTAGCTTGGCTACTTAACTACGCTACGCTATTCCATTCGCATCGAGAAAGAAATGGTTGAATGCATCTCTCAAGTCACGACCTAATGTCAGCTCTTTCAGTCCTTTTCCTTGACTTGGAGTGATCGAGTGTGCATGAGTCAAACTCGCTATGGAATGATCATGAAAGTCACTTATTACATTACATATTTTGACACGTGCCATCGCCAACTACCTTCTCTTCTCGTTCGTTTCCAGGATTTGAAAAAGCCAAGGCCGATCGATCTTAAAGCTACGAGTTCTTCTTTCTTGTTGTTGATGGGAGTTCCAAACTGTTGTTATTTAATTGCTTTTGTATTTATTTACTGATTCCTAAATCAATAGGAGATCAATCGGCCTTAATCGGCCAGTCGGTGCAGTTTCAAACTCAAACAGCATTTAAGCCGAATCGGCTTAACTGGGAACATCCAATCCTCATACCACTTTTAAGAAGAAATTGGTGGAAAAAATCAATACAACCAAATAGAGAACTAATAATATAAATAACTGAAATAATGAAAGAGACGAAACCTATTTTGATCCATAGACGTCTAACTGTAAAACTAGGAGAAATAGAACTAGAAAATCTATGTTGCTGCGATATGATCCCTGTTACCTGGTGAAGGGAACAGAACTTGCCCCGAAGGGAAGGGTTTACTTTAGGATATGTCATAGCTTCGTTGAAAATAGATTAGGGAAATAGATTATAGGAAGTATAGTCCAAGTTTCCCACTCAGAGATTCGACTAGGAGTTTCAAAATGCCCATTGACAACCGGAAACTTAGAGCTTGTCGGGTTATGATACACAGAAGTGAGTGTATTTTCTTATTGAAAATAGATCTCACACTTAGAGTGCTCCTAGACAGACCAGTCTACGGAACACATCATCAATCTGCAGCGATTGATTTTAGTATATCTCGATAGGACTGACTACTTAAGGCAAATGATCAATAGAGAAGCCGTCGGGGAGAAAGCGCTCTCCCCATCTTAGCTTACATAGCTTATAGGCTTCTTGATCTACGAAGAAAGAATCACGCTCTGTAGGATTTGAACCTACGACATCGGGTTTTGGAGACCCACGTTCTACCGAACTGAACTAAGAACGCTTTCTTATCACAGTAGATACGACTGTAAAGAAAAAGGATTCTTTTTGTACCCCCAATACACATCTTGCATGTATATAGTCCAAATATGTATATCCAATTTGAATCGATCTCAATGGATCCCTCGTTACTGCCCAGAGGAGAAGAATAGGTAGGGATGACAGGATTTGAACCCGTGACATTTCCTCAAAGGCGCTACCAAGCTGCGCTACATCCCTTTCAATTGGTCTACAGTGTCATTGTAGAGAATCCCTGCCCTCTTTTCCTCCACATCGTTATTTCCTCCATCGATATCCAATTTATCTTGCCATTTTTTGATTAGTCAAGCGCTAGCGCCCCTATAGAGTTAGAGTCCGTTTTTCTGCTATCAATGAAACCGAAAGAAAGACAAAAAAACCAGTGCCTTTCGTATAGATCGAGACTTGTAGCTTGATTCTTTACTCATTCCATATTGGAAAGAATTGCAGGAAATCGTTCGTTCTTCCTATTTCTTTCTCATGATATCCGACGATCAAGGCAATTCCGGTGAAACTCTTTCATTTCATAGAAGTGAATTCTTATTCTTACGAAAAAAATAGCATTTCCTATTGATTTGTCTCCTGGACTGGACCTATTCTGTGTCTGATTTGGAATTAGCCGTCGCTACGCTGTTCCCAAGGACTAGCAAAATCGAAATAGCGAAATTCTTGGGTCATCTCAATGGGTTCAGAAAC
>JAYJMF010346201.1:0-11947 GCA_036873715.1 Salvia sclarea
TTTAGATGTACATCCGAGATTTAACCAATTAACCAATGGATTAAATAGATACAATGTATTAACTTTTTATTGAAAGATGCAAAATAATTTAGAGAGGTAAATCTCGATTACCAAACCTAAATCCTGCTGTAATTGATGGATTGAGGTACCTTGATTGAGAAGATTTTTGTAAGAATTTATATATCAGATTTATTTTCAAGCTGTACCATTAAAAAAAATAAAAAAATTCCAGCTGTTGAAAGTGGCCTTCGTTTTCTTTTATATAAAAGAATTTATATATCAGATTTATTTTTGGCTCCAAAGTGGCCTTCATCTACTTTTATATATATATAGATATAGATTTTCCGATACCCAACCCAACTGCCGCGGCTCCCCATACCCTCCTCTCTGTCGCCCTCGGACCTCCGCCACCGCCGCAGCACCTCCGCCACCACCGCAACAGTAAGTTTCATTTTTGACATTTTAGATTCTTTTTGTTTATGCTGTAATTGAATTGTTGGGTTTTGATTCTTGAATGTTGGAAACTTGTAATTCTCACTGTATAAGAATCAATGCCGCTCTATTCCTTGATTTTAATTCTTTGAATGTTGGGTTTCTTTTTGGGGCTTTTCTGTTGGGTTTTGGGATTTTTTTTATTCTGCAAATGATTTTTGTACAGGTTTTCCGAATTTATTTTTTTTAAAAAAATGATTTTTTCGATTTGACCCAAACGTAACCGAAAGAACCCGATTGGATTCTGATTAACTGAAAAATTAAATGGTGGGGGTTTCGGTTAATCGTAATTGAACTGCCCGATAGCCCTATCAAGCATCAATTGAGTAGAATGAATAACACTTCTTTTGTAAAAAATAAAATTGCTAAAAATAGAGAAGGATAATAAGCTGGGAATGAACTAAAATGGGACACTAATCTATTATTTCAACTGTGCGCAGTGCGAATCATTGTCTACGTTGCACGCGCGGAAAGCCTCTTTTAGAAATTCGAGGAAAATTGATAGTTGCAATATTAATTCAGTAACCGACGAAACCATTAAACCCCACAGATGATTAACTCTCTTTCTGTCTCCCCATTTCTTTCTCTCGTTCCCTCTGCCCAAAGGTTGTAATTTTATCTCCGCTTTCTACCATTTTCTGCTTCCATTTTTCCATTTTTCAGCATCCCCAAAATTTGCAGATTGGTGGTGAAAATGTCAGCAACAGCCACTAGGAACACTGGAACTCCGGCTGTGTCCATGGCGGTGAAGCCGCCGGCTCACCCTACTTATGACCTCAAGAGTGTTATTCAGCTTGCGCTGTCCGAGGATGCCGGTGATTTAGGTGAGCTTCATTTTGTACGAATTCTATATAAATTCGAATTTCAGCGTTTATGCCTAGTTTTGAAATAGTTATTTGATTGTATATATGAGTGATCAGCCGTAAAAGACCGAGGAATTTGGGGGATTTACCTATTTAAGGAATGGCGCTAATGAGGAATTTGTTGTTTATGAATATGGAATTGCTTGAGCAATGATAGAATGTTGTGGAAAAGTGTGTCGGGGCTAATTGTCACATAATTCAGTACGTTAAGGGTTAATTGTAAGTTTAGGTAGCTGTTGATGAAGTTTAGTGAACTGTTGATAAAGCTTAGATAGCTGTTGATGAAGCCTTGGGATATGGAGCTCTTACAGGTGTAGAAACATCACTATATGAGAATAAGTTATTTGCTAACATATATGTGGGAATGGGTGGAGCTTCAAAGTATGTGGTTATATCCTTTGTTTTCTTCGAACTTAACTTAATGGTTGTTGAGTTGGTTCTACTTATCCAATTGGGCGGTAAAATAGCCTAAGAAAGTTGAGAATTTTTTAATTTCGTATTGTTGTTGCATATAGTGTTAAAGAATGCCGGTCTGTCTGCGAGTTTGGCTTCTGGATCAGGCCTCTATCCTCGCATAGATTAAAGTAGTATAGGTCATGAGAAGAGGACTTATTTGATAAAGTGGTGTGTCTAAGAGAAGTTAAATTAAACAGCCTTTGTGATTTGTGTGTAGGGGATGTGACTTGTAAAGCAACGATTCCTGATGAAATGGAAGTGGAAGCCCATTTTTTGGCGAAGGAGGATGGTATTGTGGCTGGTATTGGACTAGCCGAAATGGTGTTTAATGAGGTTGATCCTTCACTTCAGGTAACTAAGCATTTGGACTCCTGAATATTTACATGTAGAAAATAAATTTCAAATTTTTTAAGGTGTTGGACTTGGTATTCCTCAGGTCAAGTGGTATAAAAAAGATGGTGATACTGTACACAAAGGCTTGCAATTTGGTAAAGTATATGGTAAGTAAGGTGCAATTCTTGGCACAATCAAACTTGCATCAGCATAACTTGAGTTTAATATGCAGGAAGAGCACACAGTATTGTGGTGGCTGAAAGGGTTGTTCTCAACTTTATGCAGAGGATGAGTGGAATAGCAACTCTAACAAAGGTGCTCTCATAGTCGGAGTATATTTTGTATTGTTTATACTTTGTTGATACATCAGTCATGTGTCTTGAACATTGTTATCAGATGAACATTCTCTCTTAAAAAATTGATATTTAATATTCTGCGGGCCATGGCAGATGCTGCACACCCTGCATACATTTTAGAGACACGGAAAACTGCCCCGGGCTTAAGATTAATGGATAAATGGGCGGTGTAGATCACTAGACTCTTGCTCTGATCTTAATTTCACTATTCAGCATTTTATTTTTGCTTGGTCTGACCTATTACTTGGTTTTTTTAGGTTCTAATAGGTGGAGGTCAGAATCACAGAATGGGTTTGTTTGATATGGTCATGATAAAAGACAATCATATATCTATAGCTGGAGGTGTTTCAAATGCCCTGAAATCCGTGGACCTCTATTTAAAGCAAAATAACCTTCAAATGGGTGTTGAGGTACTGCATTGAGGTTTAAAGCGTTCATGAATGCACATGAGTTCTGAGTCTTCTTACCTACTCCATTGAGTTGGAAATGATGTCTACTCTACTTCAAACATCCAACTTGAGAAAGAAAAGATAAAAAGCACCCAAAACATGTACTCTGTTTGTGCCTGGTTTGATTTTTTTCTTTTTCTTACTTATTCAACTATATTCTATCTGTGGCCCTTCGACATCGGGTTCTTTTGGTTGGTTGACCTTATCAAGTTAGGTTGTGGGAAAATTGTTGCGTAATTAGTGAAACATAATAATTGATGATTGTCAATATATAGAGAACATTTTTCATAACTAAACAGGAGCATTCCCCACAAACCACTAAAGCAGCCTTATGATTGTGTGCATGATTGTGCTTTAAGTAGTTATATGTACTGTTGATAATTCATATGCATCAGAGTATGCATTCCGAAACTTCTCACATGCAAAAAACATAAATGAAATAAAAAATCTTCTGGTAACAGGTCGAAACCAGGACTTTGGATGAAGTAAATCAAGTACTACACTATGCATCCACAACAAAGACATCCTTGACCAGAATAATGCTAGACAATATGGTTGTCCCCTTGTCTGATGGCAACATTGATATATCCATGCTTAAAGAAGCCGTGAAATTGATTGATGGGAGGTTTGAGACCGAGGTACATTATTGTTGTTTCTTTCTTTGTTGGTTGTATGTTCCATGGAGAATCCTCGGAGTGTCCTTCGTATAAACTCATTAAACATGTTGTCAACATATATTCATCAGTTAATTGTTTCTCTTTCATCAAATTGCCTATTGATTCAATTGCTTCAGAGATTGTATATATACAATACAATAGCATGGATCTCTAAAAAAGGTGCTCTCATAGTCAAAAGTATATATATTTTGTTCTGTTTATAATCTGTGGTACATTATTGTTGTTTCTTTCTTTGTTGGTTGTATATTCCATGGAGAATCCTCAGAGTGTCCTTCCTATAAACTCATTAAATATGTTTCCAACATATATTCATCAGTTTAATTGGTTCTGTTTCATCAAATTGCTGATAATTGTCTCTCTTATACACATTAGATAAGACCTTGTATGATTCTAGGGCTTCAGATATTGTATATATATAATAGATAGGGTACTACAAACTGAAAAAGAATTGAGCATTCTTTTTCCTTGGCACATATTCTCGTGTTAAGTCCATTTTCGTTTGGGTCGAGATAACTAGACTTAAGTCAGGTGGTTAGGAAGATAGAATGTTATATCAGTGCCTTCCTATTGTGTCTCATATCTGGTTGCCCTTTGTATTTTCAATTGTTAGACTCTTCACTATACGCGCATTTGAATTTAATATGGTTCTTTTTGTGGCAGGCATCTGGAAATGTCACCCTTGAGACCGTGAACAAGATCGGACAGTCAGGGGTCACCTATATTTCTAGGTACTCGGTAGTTTTTGTGCGCTCATCTGCATATCTAGACAATTGTTCGTTGTGTTTTCTCCTTATATCTTTCCATATATGTGCTTGTGAAATCATAAACTTGTCTCTTGTTTATATATTTATTTGTTGGGAAGTAAGGATGCTCTGTTTGATCAATGTGTGGACTATAATTTCTTTTTATAGGTAATTGCATATGTACAGAGTATTGGTAGAAGTACCCAGTCTTACAAATTATTCTGCCTTGAAGTATTTCTTCCATGTTTTGACTGAGATATGTGTCAAACTTTATGTACACATTAGATATAATGACATGCCAAATCATAGGGCAAAGTTGGCCTTCCAATGAGGTTGCTAACTGAGATCCTTTGAATTGCAGTGGTGCGCTAACGCATTCTGTTAAAGCACTTGATATATCCTTGAAAATCGATACGGAGCTTGCACTTGAAGTTGGAAAGCGTACAAAACGAGCATGATAGTGTTTCAAGCCAAGTGTATCAAAAGGTCCCTACAAACATAAAAGGCTTTCAAGGGCACGATTATGAGCTCTATTATTATGCCAAAAAATAAATGTTACATCTTCAAAAAGAAATTGTTACATGCGTGAATTTTAAATACTCACTTCAAGTTGAAGCATTATTAGCCTCGTAGAATCATAGTAAAGTGAAAGTTTCCAGTGTTGTGATTATATCAATCTTAGTTGCAAAGCTGTTGGCTATGAATGATTCGTGATTCGATGACCAATTGTAATAGTAATATTTTGCAGCTCATCTTTTGCTTCTCCATATTAGTTTATTATGTAGCTCTCAGTTTTTAGATTTTTGATTACATTTTATCCCTTTTTAATTCCTCTTGTTGGGGTTTCACATTTTTATTTCGTAGTTTAGTTTTGTGTTTAATTTCGTGATACATGATTGGAGTTTGCCGAAATAATATTAGAGATGATAATATCTTAGACTTTATAGGTTGGCAAAACTCAAAGGCAAAATTGTTTCTAACAACATTATTGTAAATGTGGCACAGGAGAACCACCTCTTATATGAATTTTAATAATTTTGTTCATTTAGTTGGTAGGATGTATTGAGGAGTTGAAAAAATTATTTCAAAAGATAAATTCAGATGGTAAAAAGTTCATGGATGGACGAACAAGAAAAATGGCAAAGGGTTCTTGGACGGATATAATATATATTTTTTTCTTTTTCTTATACAATTCAATGAATTGTTGGATAATTTATTATATGACTATTATTGTATTTTACAAAGAAAGAAGATTGAATTAATAAAATAGTAATTACAAGATAATAACGATAAAACATGAAATTAATGAATTGACCGTAAACTTGTGTATTTATGTTCGTGAAATATCATAATTAGCCTGCCAATGCAATTAATATAATGTAGCTATAAAAGATGCAAGTAGATCAATTTTCAATGAATACCTAATGTACTATTCCCTCCGTCCCATTCATAATGTTCCATTACTTTTGGGCACAAAGATACTTTTTATGTGTATATTCTTTGCCAAAAAGGGAATGAGACATTATGAATGGGACAACTAAAATAGGAAAGTGGGACATTATGAATGGGACGGAGGGAGTAATATATAGAGGCAATTATTACAATAATCATTTTAAGATAGTGAAAATAAAATTTGGTCTGTAAATATAAAAAGATAAAAAACAGCCTCTCATTTCACGAATTGACATGGTAAAAATAAAATTTGGTCTGTAAATATAAAAAGGAAATGGTGAGTTACCATTTCACGAATTTGCATGTGTGAATTCGTCGTATGTGTGAATTCGTGACGAATTCACACATGCAAATTCGTGAAATGGAGTGTAAAAATACAATTTCATGAATTCACGTGCAAATTCATGAAATGATAAACTATTTTTTTTTTTTTTTACTTTTTTTTTTATTTTTATTATTTTAGAATGACTATTTTCATACATTTCCTCTTAATATATATTTGTAATATTCTATATATAATATATTATTTTAATGATATATTTGACAACAAAGCAATCAAAATCTTTTAAAATTGTGAATTTCGATTGCAAATCGCAAGTATGTTTGTATATTAGTCTTAGAGAGAGTTAAGATGGATTGGAAATTGATGGCTTCTCCTGTTATTTTGTAGTTGGAAACAAAGCAATCAAAATCTTTTAAATATATTTTGTAAAATTCACGCTTTTATTATTAGTATATAGTAGATTTTTTTAAGAATTCGTTTAGATACAAATTCAATTTATTTAGTTATAAACTGATTTCACTATTGTTTTATTTATCAATTCTTGTCGGCAACTTACCAATTGTATAGTTTCATGTATTGTATATTTGTATGCATCTCTTTTTTATTTCTTTGAGTCTTTATTAATCTTGTGAACATTTTATCCAATCATGTAAATTTAGCCAAATACTATTTCGTTTCCAACACCAAATTCTTCAATAGTATTATCAAATAAATGGTCAAGTTCTAGCAAGAAATGAAGAAATTAAATTACTGCTATGTCTGATACTCTAAATATATATAATTGCAGAAATAATATATTGCAACACGTGAATCTTTCAATTGATTGAAGTTTCCATCAACTTCAAAATTTCAATTATTGTGATGGCAACCTAATTAATTGCGTGTTTAGGATTTTTCCTACAAGAGACAAAATTAACCAAACAAATCTAAAACATATATACTAAATATACTTGACTGCTTAGTTTTTGATAAAAAAAAATATATATATTCGAGTGACTAAACCTTTGTTAAGCATGATAGTGAAATATATAGTCTCACAATAAAACAATATATAACCATCACTATTAACTACAAGACTATGATTTGGCTCCTTGGAGATTCGTCTTTAATTTGCTTGTTGATCACCTTAATGAAGAACGCATCTAGTTAAATAAATCAATTTGCCCATGTTTTTTTCAAAAACAACGTTTATTGACATTGAAACGCTTTAAGACGAAAAACAAATGCAACTTTTAGCAGTGAGCATTTCCCTTTCGAAAACATTTATATGTAATTAAATCAAACGTCTTAATCACGTACCATAAACTAAAAAGAAAAATCTTAATCACCGTGTAATTAACTTTTTGCTTTACAAAAGTTTCCACCTTCTAACCACTATACTTAACATATTTGTATAGTTCTGGTCACATGCCTCAGTTTTCCACGTTGAGATTTTCGAACAAATATGCTAAATGCCAAAATGTTTTAGCTAGTCATCAATAGTAACACTATTGGAATTCCCCCAAGGTAAGTGTGTTTTAACGAATCATACATTATAATAAACATTAGGTTTAGCAGTTGTCGATTGCACATACTGTACCCTAATTTATCATATGTGATTTACTGTTGATTTGATAGGCACCTCCATTTTATTTAATGCACACTTCACTAGTGTACTTTTTCTATACAAACTTTCTCATTTCAATTCTTTGTTTCCTTTGTAATTAGGGTAAGTTTTGCAGCAGCCTCCCAACTCTCTCACTCTGTGTCTCTCATTGACTATGTTTCCCATTCCGAGTGATGGGGTATTTGAAGATGCTTCGATAGATAAATTCCTGGAAGATCTGCTTGCAGATTGTCCCATTTCAAATGATAAAGACGATACTGAGAAGGGTGTGAGAAAGAGGCCCAGAAAAGCTGAAGAAAACAACAATGGCGGAAGCAGCGAATCCAAGAAGAGTGCTCATAGATTTATTGAGAAGCAGAGAAGGCAAGAAATGGCTGAGCTTTATGCTTCTCTCAGATCCCTTCTCCCTCTTGAATACATCAAGGTAACTATACCTTTAGCTATTCATATGGATATATTTTTAATTCTAATTCTCATGTATTTTTGGATTGATTCAACTGTAGGGAAAGCGCGCCGTATCTGATCATATGCACCAGGCTGTGAATTACATAAACGATATGAAGAAGAAAATTGGAGAGTTGAAAGCGAGGAGGAATTCGTTTGATGTAGCAACCACTACTATTACTACTTCTGTTGTTGAAACTCAGAGTCGAACCTCGAATGCTACTCATTCTAATTCGCCTTACTGTGTTAAGATAAATCTTTTCGCGGATGAGTTGGAGATCTTGATTTCTAGTAGCTTCGACAAGGAATGTTTCCCTCTTTCAATGGTGCTTGCCCATTTGCTTCAAAGACAACTCAACGTAGTTAACTGCGTTTCTACTAGAGCCGACCGATGTTACCTCCATAAAATTCACCTTCAGGTATTATTCTTTTTTACTTATACAATTAATCAAAGAGCAAGATCTAGATTCTAGGGTTTGTACCTCATGTTTAAGCATTTTCCATCAATTAATTCAATTTTGTTTTCATTAATTCTCTTGTCTTTACCGTATTTAATTATTTTTCAGCTTAATGATCCCGCAAGCATTGATGTATCTGAGCTACAAGAGGGGCTGGTGAATGTGCTTAGACTTGCTTGACTACGGATGTGAATTTGTTTAAAGTTATGTCTGTATATATATGTTGATGGCACTTATTTTTCATTGTTCAAGGGTGTGAGATCCATTTTTCCATTCAAAGTTACAAAAATTCTTCTTAGCTTTTGTTTCTAATGAGAATTTTGAACAAGTTATTCAACTCTTTTGAAGTTCAGATTCTTAATTGGAATTCGATCATGCCATATATAATTTGAATCCTTTATTTATAGTTGTATGCAATATTTAATTTATAAGATCATCATGAGATTATTTGGCTAATTAAGGTTATTTAATGTCACGACCCGACCACTTAATTAATTAATTAACACTCTAATTAACTAATTAACCAAGTAATCGGACCGTGACTCAACTGACTTAACTTAAACTCAACAAAAGCCGATATGAATAACATGGATTTGAGAAGAAAATTTTTATTAAAGTTGAATGGTTCAAAATTTATCAAAGGCTTTTAAATTTCTACGGAAATTTCGACAGAGTTTCGTCTAGAAAAAGGGACACCCAAAATCAACAAATCAACACCAAAAGTTTCAAGAACTTCAACAACAACCAAAGTTTATCATTATCAACAACGACAATAATTTAAAAGATCCCAATCGGTAAAACGACTTAATCAACAATCAAGTTCAATACTATCAACCAAAATCAACGTGCTCAATCGACATTAACATTAATAGCTCACTGGCTATTATCAAAAACAAACTTCAACTTATAAGCTTTCGAAAAACATGATCAAAAGAATTAATAAGTCAAAAGAATCTCTCGAGGGAAAGAGGATCTCAACTTACTTGACTCTGATCGACATATTCAATGCCGACAAACACATTATTCTCAACTTTTTACGACTTCAGAGTGTGACAACGGAAAGGGTGGTTGAGTTATATGTATGAAGACATATAACTCTGGGCTTTGACTCTTTCTCAACGAACGGACTTGAGCTCAGCACACCACTCCACCATCATCATCAACTCAACCTGCACATTTTCACCAAAAATATGCAGGGCGTAAGTACATATGTTGTACTTAGTGGGCAGTCGCCAAATGCAAACTTTGAAAAGAATGATCTTATCTGATGTCTGCATGCAATATGCTTTCTCCTTCTTACTCTGTCGGTCCCGTTGGGCTCCCGACAGTAACACCATATCTACGCACTTCTCGTGTTGAAAGGTAGGCCTCCCTCCCAACACCATGACCGGCCAGTCCGCTCACCGGCTCACGGTCACAAATGTGTACACACCCTTACCGGCAGCTCGTCCGGCATAGGGCCGACGTCGTCATTCTCTCGTAGATAGGCGATATGCAATGTATGCTCAAATAACTTTCTGAAATGAAATGCATATGTAAGAAACAAGTTCTGAGTCTAGAATGCCCACCTGGATGTTCCTTAGGCTTAAGGAACTAATTCTCCTTTATGATCGTTTTCTTTTCCTTAGCTCTTCCTCACTGCTCCTCTCGAGCTCCGCTATCTCTAATGGTTATTTTACTGTGGAGGAAGAATGGTTACTAAAGGAGAAATAAACTTCTAAACGTCTTTCTTTTCGACTTTCTAAATCTTTAGGGCAACTACGTGATTAGGGCATACGCATCCATTACTAATTTGATCTCTTCTTCTTAACTCTTAATTAATCTCAACGAGATTAATATTCTTATTCATTCACATATTCATGGAGATTGTAGATCATCCATGATCTTTATCAAATAACACATAAGCATAACATTCACATATCAATTATCACATATACGCATTCAAACCATACGTATAAGTTCATTTCTCATAAAATTGTCACCTTAAACTAACTTTTTCCACTTTTCTCAAACATAATCGGAATAATCCAATAAATCATAATAAGCTCAATTCATGCTCAAGAACACTTTTATGAACTCACATTGAGCAAATAAAAATTATATCTATTACTCTCTTCTTTACATAAGCTTCGGTTCTTCTACGACTTAGGGCTACGCTATTGGTTAACCCCAAAACTCTTCATAATCTTACTCTACTCTCATTATAAGCCTCAAATATCATTCAAACCTTGATATATAAATTCATCTCATATATAATTCTTAAATTAGGATTAAACTAACTTATTTCTAACTTCTTCATTCTTGGCTATAAAAATCCGATAAATTCTCACTAGTCGTCATATTTATTCTACATCTCAATTATCATAATAGCTTGGGCAAATAAAATATGTACATGTGATTTCTAGACGTGCCCTTTACCTAGGCATTTTATGATCTCAACATAGGGATGATTCTTAATTCCCTTTCTTATTCTATTTATGCTCAAGTATGCTTAATAATCATCAATAAATCTTTACTTAAGCAACGCATCTTCATCTTATATGAAATCTTTAAACTTGGGTAATCTAACATATTTTCTTATCTTATGATCCACTTCTCTAAAAATTCTCATAAATTAATCTTAAGCATTATTCGTGCCTAAAAGCTCAATTATCAACTCAAATTAAACAAATAAAATCAAAATCACATTGATCCTTTATACCTATATTTTCGGTCCATATAGGAATTAAATAGGGGATTAATTTTGATCTCTTTTCTTATTCTAATCATGTTCTATGATATCTAATTACACCAATCCATGCTCAATTTAAACCAATTACAACAATATCTAAAATTCAAGAATTAGGGTTCTTGAGCATAAATTGGGGCTTTTCTAAATTCATGAAATTTATATCAAATTCATACTCAAAATGATGTTTCTAAACTCAAACATATCATATATCAATCAAAGAACAATCAATTACCACAACTTCATACTTTTCAAAATTTCAAAGAGCAAGAAAGATGGAAATTAAAGCTCAAAATCTATGAAAAGATGATGAATTACCTTGTATATATGTTGTATAATTGATTTGGGAAGGTTTGGAACCTTAATTCTTGCTCAAAAATGAAAAAAATGAGTTTTTGTATGTGTGTGAATAGTATAACCGAAAATTGAAGAGAATTTGGAGAAGAATGATGAATAATGGGGTGAGGGAATATATATATAGAGGTTTGTGGGTCCCACAAGAGGGACACCTAAGCTTCTTCTAGAATTCTCTAGGTAATTCTCAATATTTGTAGAGAAAAGTGGGTCCCACATGATAAGAAGTGGGTCCCACAAGTGGGTCCCACGG
>JAYJMF010346233.1:0-11944 GCA_036873715.1 Salvia sclarea
ACCGTAAAGTAGATGTCCCATCATACTTGGTCAATCTCCAGAGAATCTGCTGCATTTAATGCGGCCTTCGGGCTGAGCATCCTTAGAACAGCTTCAGCACTACTTCAGTCTTCAGCAGTTCTTTATTCTTCAGTCCGTCTCTGGGTAACTGCATTACAGCCTTCAGCAAGGCTGCTCTCTCATGCTTGACTAACCTCTTCAGCATCAAAATAGACTAACTCTTGATTTAAGTCTGATCAGTCTGTCAATACTGTCTATGGCTGAAATGGCGTTCGTTCATCTTTAGTTCTCTGTCTTGCAGTCCAGTCTTTATTCTTCAGCACTTCAGTCTTCAGTCTTCAGACATCAGTCTATACTAAAGACCAAAACATGTAGGTCTTGTCCAAAAGATGACAAAAGCATAAAGGAGGGTTTTGGGATCATTAAAACAAAATATAGCTTTTACAGGAATTTCCCAACATGGAGAAATATTATAATCAGTTTTATTTTCAAATTAATTTTGATGTGTTATGTAGTTTATATTGATACAATTAATGAAACATGTTCATAATGTTTTTATTTTGTTCATATACTATACATTTTTAAATACAATTATTTACATTATATTTTATTTTTTCCTTCCAATTTTAGTCATGATTGTTATTTATTTTCTATGTAACGTGATTATCACTATTACCGTGCATTGCACGGAGGGCAAACCTAGTTTTAAACTAAATACCATGACAAGACCTTTAATTTGATGTCAAAATTATAAAAATTGAATTTCAAATGTGTTGGGAAAATGAAGGAAAATATCCCTTCTCAGTTTTGATGATACCAAAACATAGGATTTTATAAGGACTGATCTTTTACTGATTCAAGTGTTAGAATCAATTTTCTTATAGTTTGGTCTTTCGAAGATGCTCTGAAGAATTGAAGATCATGAAGACTAAAGAAGCTGAAGTTCTCTTGTTGTCGACAAGAAACTGATAGTGTGGATACTGACATCAACTAAGTCAGTTTTCACTTCTCAAAACTGATGTATATCAGTCTCGAAAGGAAGCCAGTCAGTCCTGAAGTCAAGACTGATGCCTACGTGGACGAAAGAAAGTGAGTGTTAAGTATCAGTTTCAATAAAGAGTATCCTTAAAACAGCATTGAAGAAGTTGTTAATGCTATGCTGACATTCTCTTTGTCAAGCTGATTAAAGCAGAAGAAGACAAAACTGAAGATACACAGTGCCATGTGGAAAGCTGTAACAGTTGTCTCAAGGACAACCGCATTAAATGCGAAGGTTGCAGACATCGTCCTTCCTCTCCCTCGAGATGCGTAGCTTTCGTCACTCGTGCTAAAAGATCTGCAACACCCTCTCCTCCTCTGCAGAAGTACCAAGGCTACTCTAAGCAAAGTGAAAAGAGAGAAGAACGACCGTGAGATGAAATTCAAAAACTCTCTCACAACGACAGAAATCTGAGAAAAAAGGTCTTGGCTCCAACGGATCTTTTCCAGCCTCTGCTATAAATAGGTTCTCACTTCTTCAATTCTAACCACTAATTCTGAACATAAGCTGAAGCTCTGCCAAAATCGCTAGCCAGCCCTTCCTCTTGCTTTTATACTCAGAATCGAAGAAGAGAATACAAGCCTTATTATTGAACACTCAGTCTACCTGAATACCAATTTATTCTCTTAGAAATCTCTAGGCAATATATTACAAATCCTAAGCCTAGAATATGTTGCAGAGAGGCTTTCTCTGTGACAGTTGGAGCATTCCGTACCACCCTTTTCAACCCCGAGAAAAATAAGTTTGAGTGCGTGTTCAAAACGTAGGCCTGAACACTTGGTTATTTAGCACCTGCAAGCTAAATTGTATTGGTCACTTAGTACCTGTAAATTAAGGAGAGAAATCCAACCCAGAGTGTTGGTATCAGCGAGTGAAGCTGATCTAAAGTTTACAGTGCACCCGAAAACACTTGTGAGTGATTGGCTGTTTGATCAACAGCTCGTGGATGTAGGAGAGTTGCTCTGAACCACGTAAAATTCTTTGTGTTATTTATTCAGTTTTTATCTTATTTATCTGCATATGTCATTATCTGAATACTGACATCTAAAAACTGATCACTTTTAATATGTTTCTAAGTGATAATATAAAGGCTATTATTTAAACAAGTTTCCTCTGCCGAGTTATTAGTGTAACTGACCAACTTAAAGGTAATCAGTAAGATTCATAACTCTCTCTGCTTTATTGCTTAAAAGTTGATCATTTGAACTTGTGATTGTCAACCAGTTTGGCAGTTGTGAGTTAGAAACTGAATAACAGCTTTAGTCAATAGCTTTATCCTCCCCTCCAAAAACTGATCTGTGCAAAACCGGTACTAATACATCAGTCTTACCATTCTTTCAGTTTAGCGAAAAATAGCCCCCTGGTGTATTCCCCCCTCATACACCAGTTCAGAACCCCTCCGGGACCCAACATTATTCATGCATGATTTGTATTTGTTCATTTATAATAATTTTAACCGATAATAAATAATTAAAGGGTCAAGATTCATCCTCAATTCTAACCATGAATAACTATTCTCACAATATCTATTTCCTATTGCACTATACGGAGCATAAGTTATCAATATATATGTGACAGTTTTATTGAATTCAAATTCCTCCGGGCTATGTGCTACTGCAATTAGGGCATAGAATCGGGCTTCGAAAATTGGGCATTTCACGTCCCGACCCGAGTCCCGTCAGGAAACGGGAGCCCGATTTTCCGAAATTAATGGGACTGGGACGGGACCGGAATTAAGAATTTAGGGAAAACGGGTGTCGGGATATCCCGATTCCCTAACGGGATATCCCAATTTCCCGATTTAATGTATTTAGAATTTATTTATAATTTTTAAATTTATTTTTATATTCAAATTTTTAATTTTTTGTTTTATTACTTTATTTCCTAAACAATAAAAATTCTAATTAGTCAAATTCCTAATTCCTAATGTGCAGTCGTGGAGTGAAGTTATTGAAACCTAAGATTAATTTCTCTTCTTCACTGTTCCTTCTCCCATCGCTGCCGCTGAACTCGCCGGCGACGCGACGCCGTAGCCCAGCCCTCGCCCAGTGCTGCCTCGCCCAGCGATGCCCTCACGCAGCACCGCCTTCACCCAGCCGCCCTCGCACAGTGCTGCCCTCGCCCAGCCGCCTCCTCACCGGTGACGCCCTCGCCCAGCCTCTTCGCCGCCGACACCCTTGCCCAGCCGCCTGGTCGGGACGGGACAGGACAGGAATTGAAAAAATCCCTTTTCGTGATTCAGAAAATCCCGATTTTCCGAACGGGCACAATTTTGGGTTTCGGGAAACGGGACGAGAATCCCGACCCCGTCCCGATTCTCAGCCCTAACTGCAATCCCATTGAAGCACAAAGTTCCCCACCTAAACTTGGCTCTTAAGTTGTAAGCCCAAGCCCCATGCTTATCAACTAAATTTCATATTTAATACTCTCTCTATTCACAAAAATTGTTCTACTTTATATATGACACAACTTTTAATAAAAATGTGAAGGAATTGTATGGGTGGAAGAATGATCACACCATGTTAATTTAATAAAGAGTAAATAATATTATATGAGTATAAAAATGATCTCACCAATTTTTGACGAATAAAGAAAGTGGAACACTTTTTATGAATATTCTAAAATAGTAAAAGTGAAACACTATTTGTGGACGAAAATAGTAATTGAGTTGAGATATTTCATGAAAGATGTCTATTAATAACTAAGTTTTTATAAGAATGTATATAATATTTCTACATGAAACAACATAACATAACTACTATCAAGATCAGGAATAGAGATGCTAACCCATCCGATTTTAGGCTAGCACATAGCCCTAGAATGTTAGTGATATTTTTTAAGAGTTATTGATACCTAAATACACTATTTTGGGACCTATTTTGATTTTACATATAAATATTAAAAATTGTTAAAAAATACACAAATTTAGTATAATTTGATTTTGCACATCAACCTTGAAAATTATATTATATAAAAAAATACACGAACTTAAATATTTTTATAGTTTAAAAAATAATTTTACTTTTTAGTTTATTTATTATAAAATCATAACGATGTCATTTTCATGAAGTGGTGCTATATAGACTTTCATATCAGATTCAATTTTGACTCATATGCATATTGTGCAAAAATTACAAAAATGTCTAAGTTCGTCTATTTTTTTACAATTCACCTTTTCTTTTTTTGGAAATGAGCCTTACTTTACTTTTATTTTATCACCCATTATTTTACTAATATTTACTTGCACTATTTTTACACTTACCAATACCTTTTTGTGGGGCTCATTCTTCACTAATAATATTTTTACACGTAACAACACTTTTTTTGTGGAACCCAAAATATAGATATTTAAGTAGGACGGAGGGAGTACTTCTTTTTGTCCTACTTAGAAACATCCAATTTCTTTTGAACACAGATGCATAGTTGTTTTGAAAAAGATCAAAATTAAAATAAAATGATGTTCCACCGCATAATAATAGTTAAAAAAAAAAATTAGAACTCACCAAAACTTTTACCTAATAAAGTAATAAGACATTCAAATGAATCTATTCAAATTAAGAGTATAATAAATGCTACCCCCCTCATTTCAAATCCGTCATTTTTAACATCAACTTATATAATAGTAATCAGTACGACTAAGAGAATGATTTGCCACTCATAACATATGATTATCATTCCTTAATTTTCATATGAGAAAATTTATTATTATACATTGTAGAAACCACATATGCTACAAGCATCAAAAGTACTATCAAATTAAAGAAATAAATTATTGAAGCTTGACGACTGAGTAACAAGAAAAATTTCAGTTAACAGAGTCGATTTTTGGGTCAATTCTATCCGACCATATAATCTCGGGTCAGAAACGTGTGACCATAACATCTACTCCCCCATTCACAATATTTGTCTTCCAAAGTTGCTACACATATATTAAGAAATTCTTTTATTACCCGATTAACTATTAATAATAAGTTATTTTAAATTAATATTATGATTATCTAACGGGGAAAGAAAAAACTATTTATCTTCTTTTCTATATAATATATTTGCATCATTGAAGTGAATAGGTCATAAACTAAATAAACTAAAACTTCAAACATTTTACAAATAAGTTCAAAAGTCAAACGTAAAAGAAAATAAAAAAATAAAAAATAGGAGGGTGTACATTTTTGTATTTTTTCCATAAAATTAGAAGGTCCCTCGTACACGTGGCAAATATTGAAGGCTCCTTATCCCCTTCCCCTCAGAAAACCCTTTCAATAAAGAAAGACTAAAATATTAAATATGTCTGAACTCTGAATAGCATAGGAATCCCATTCCCTCCGATTTCACAGACCACGAATACTTCCTATTTAAAGCTGCAATGGCGAAACTTGGTATTGCGCTGTGTGTGAAATCTTCAATTCCAGCGCAGCATCACAGTCCCCCCTCTTGCGCCGCTGGTATTACAAGGCGAAAAACATTAATCTTCACTACTTCTCTGCTCACAACATATTTGCATTGCCATCAAACTCCAAATCTCTCCACTCCTCAACCGGCCATTGCTCAACAACTGGAATTGGATGATCATGATCAAGAAGAATCTCGACTCGTTCAAATTTTCCAGGTTTACTGTTTCCTTAAAAACCATTGCTTTTGGTTCCTTCTCTAATTCGTGCCATTTCTAAATGCAGGAAACTTCATCGTCTGTTGTTTACATAAAGGACCTTGAATTGGCTGAGTCTCCAAAGAGCACTTCTGGAAATATTAGTGGTGAAGATGGTGATGATAATGCAAAAGTGGAAGGGACTGGTTCTGGTTTCATTTGGGATAAATTTGGTCACATTGTAGGTTTCTTAAAATCTTTGTTTGATCACTCAAACTATGCAATTTTCATGTATCATTTTATCAAGTCATTAACTGTTTCACCAATCAGTTATGTTCTGTTCGTGCACACAATGGTAAATGGGCTAGGATAATATTGGCATTGCTATATGGGTGAAAACAATAAGCTTTTCCTACTCACTTTGAGTTCTCTTGATCGGCCTTGTTTGCCTGATGACTTAGTGTTGTTTTGTAATAGGTAACCAATTATCATGTGGTTTCCAAATTGGCAACGGACACGAGTGGATTACAACGTTGTAAGGTTCTGTATGTATGTTATACATTAGCTTCAATCAAGATTAAGTAGTGAATGAAGATCCGTGATTTGTTTTGGTTTGGCACATCAGGTATACTTGGTGGATTCTGGAGGGAAGAGTATTACTAGAGAAGGCAAGATAGTTGGGTTTGATCCAGACTATGACCTTGCTGTACTCAAGGTGTGTATTGCTGCTATGTCCTCAAATTGCAGAGTTTTATTTTAGCAGTGACATGACGATGTGTTTTACTCGATAGGTAGATGCAGTAGGAAACGAGTTAAAGCCGGTGAGAATTGGGACGTCTGGCGAGTTACAAGTAGGGCAGAGCTGCTTTGCAATTGGAAATCCATATGGATACGAGAACACTCTAACTACTGGGGTAATATATCAGTATCAGAGACATTGTTTTTAAGGGGGATGAAATGATGAGCAGATTCGATTTTCACAGGTTATCAGTGGATTGGGTAGAGAGATACCCTCTCCCAACGGAAGAGCCATTCGAGGAGCAATCCAAACAGATGCAGCTATCAATGCTGGTAACTATTCATCTTCTTCTTCTTCTTCATACTGTCTGTGTATCATTCATTTCTTTGCAGGAAATTCAGGTGGACCTCTTATCAATTCATATGGTCATGTTATTGGAATAAATACAGCTACATTCACCCGCAGAGGTATATACTGTACATACATTCTCTTTTGAATAGCATAACCACCTAAACTAAATGTATGCAATGAAATTGATATGATTGATCTTTATGCAGGCAGTGGAATGTCATCCGGTGTCAACTTTGCTATACCCATAGACACAGCTCTCCGCGTCGTGCCTACCCTTATTGTTTATGGAACTCCATATGCAGACCGTTACTGACAGATTTAAATTGCAATTTGTAAATATAAACTCATCCATCAAATTCAAATTTGCAAGACCATGGGTCTACAAATGTAATATAAATGGAATGGTGATGAGAAAGAGAGTCAGTTGTGAGGGGGATTGAGAGAGAGCAGAGAGAGGTGGTCCTCGACGGAGCAGTCGACATGGCAAGTAGTCCGGCAGGAGGAGGGGATGAGGATGAGGCCGACGCCGCGATGCTCCATGGGAGACGGCGAGGATCTTCTGGTGCTGCGATACTCCACCGCATCCTGAAGAATCATGTTCCCTTGCTTATCCATGCAGTAAAACGTCCCCACGAAGAACCTCCCGTCTTTTATTCCGATCAGCATTCTCCCCTGTATCAGTTTCTTCGCAACCGCAACCGCGCTCGATTCAGATTTCTCTGCTTCCATCACAACTGCACTTTACCACTTTCAAATACTATCTCTATCTCTAAATCTACAGAATCTTGTTTCTGCCCGGGTTCAATTAACACACCTCACCATGAAAACCTAAAATTATTTATTATATCCAAAAATAAAATCATATACGCTCTGTATCAATTCACTAACAACTTGTAATAACAATTACCTTATATCTTCTGACTCTACAACACACGCGCAGCTTCTGTGGCTATATCCTCTTCTACTGATTGACGTCAGGTATCCGGTCAATTTAGGGCATATGAGAGCAGATCTGGATTTTTTCTTGACCAATCGGATGAATTTTCAGGTGTGAGAGAGAACAACATATGACGAGGAATTATGCAGCCAAAAAGAAAAAGTTTGACAGAGAATATGGAAACTATGACGGAAGAGAGGTAGGGCAAAGAAGAAGACTCAGCGGCGAAAGTGAAGTTGAAGCTAAATTTTTCTTGTGGGCTCAGCTGTTGTATTATTTTCAAAGGCCCGGAATCGTACTTGGTTTTCGTTTGTTGGCTAAACTTAATTTTGAAAAATTTATATTCATAATTCCATTTTCATTTTAACTATAATAGAATTTGCTAGGACTGCCTATTCGGGTAGTGTCGGGTAACCCGACCCGAAAAAGTCATATTTCAGATACTCGAACCCTACTTTAAACATTCTATTCGGGTTTTGAATTTTACCAGATCGGATTTGGGTCCAAAATACCCGAAAATTGTAAAAAAAAAAAAAAATTAACAGCATTTACAATCTGCGTTTCCCTCATCACTTTGCTTCGTGTCCCCATCTCTTGCTCAATTTCTGCATTCCAATTTCACGCCCCTATTTCGATTTTCGAGGTTCTGAGCTGATTGGGGCACGACCATCGGGGAGCAGAGCTTCTAACCACGGCAACAATGGCGGAAAACGGTGAGTCGCGGCGGCAGCTCTGCGACGGGAGGGGGAGTCGGCAGCGGCGGCGGGGTGCGGCGCGGTGTAGAGCACAGCGGGGGCGGGGCGGCAGTTTTCCGAAGGTGTGTGAATGTGTCTTTTAGTGTGTATAGGGTTAGTCAAATTAAATAAAATGTTGAAAATTTTAAATTTTAAAAAAATGAAAAAAATATTCAATTATAATCGGGTTTTCGGGTATACCCGAACCCGAACTAACACTAAATTCACTACCCGAACCCTACCCTAACCCGGTCGGGTTTCGGATAATCCGAAAATCCGAACCCAAATAAGCAGCCCTAGAATTTACCCCTCGTGCGATATACCACAATAGTTATAATTAAATAAAATATAAAGATAATTGTAACTAAAATTAGATAAAAATAACTAAATATCTAAATATGCAACGTAGAATATAAATCATGTACAATATCAAATTAAATAATTGAGATCTTAACAAGATATTCTTGTGACCAATTTTACTGTAAATGCAGCTTTGTGAATGTCGCATGTCATGTATTATAATTAAAATTTAATAAAAAATTATCTGACCTTAAAGCTTAGTCCTTTTTAGCCATATAATACTCCCCATGTCCCGGCGAAAGTGTCACGTTTGCTTTTGACACAAGAATTAAGGAGAGCTTAAAAGTAGTGTAAAATGGTATAAAGTGGTGATAGAAATGTATATTATTTAAAGTTATGTGAGTAATAAAGTGTCCAAAAAATGAAATGTAACACTTTCGTTGGGACGACCCAAAAAGGAAAAGATAACACTTTTGGTGGGACGGATGGAGTAATAAATAAGTCTTGAGAACATGCTTTCGATAATTTAAAAATTTAGATCATAAACATGTATATTTAAGAACACAAGTTCAACTAAAAAATGGATTAGTAGCGAAGTTGTGACTATTTTAATCAAGAATCAACTCAAGATCAAATTTGTCAAATAATGAATTAGATTTGATCGTAATAATTTTTTTTTTGGAACCGTGAATACTTCGATTAACCAAAATAATGTACGTACAAAGCACGATCCAAAAGTGATTCGGTCCAAGCAACAAATAAACAATCAAAACAACTCACAAGCCCATATCTACATGATCAACAATCTACCAATATGGGTTCGCAATTTAGGCTTAATCCAAGCTCTATAAACAATTGTTTCTATGATCTTTGGCCCAATATGTATGGTACTTACAGTAGTATCAAAGCAAGTAACATTTCTATGCCTCCATACCTCGTATACGGTCTCAGAAAAAGCAAGAGTTAAAAGTCTTGCTTTCCACCCTTTCCCACAGCCTCCCATGCTCCTGGCATTTGCAACCAGTTGAGCACTTTTGACCAAATCGATCGCGTGGTTGCACAGGAAAACAGTAAGTGATGTTGCGTTTCCACTTGCGCACAAAAACAGCAACGTGCATTATTAATCAAACCAAAACGACATAGTCTCTCCCCAGTAGCCAGTCGACCCTGACAAGCAAGCCACATCACAAATATAGCTCTTGGTCGTGCTAAGTTCCCATACATCAACTTCCTCCAAGGAATATCCGGAACTTCCTGCTTGAGATCTAAATAAATTGTTCTAGTGCATAATTTTGCATTGCGTAGCATTTGCTGCCATTTATTGAGACTTTGCACCAATAATTTTTTGCCTCAAAATCCCTTTCAAAATCCAGGAATAAGTGCTATGAATAGGAACAGTCATCAAACCATCATCTTTTATGTAGTAGCAATGGATCCATTTAATCCACAAACTATCAGCTTTGCCACTTTACCATGTTAGCTTGATTCCATTCCCACATATCAATGATGTCTAATTCCCCTTTCTTTTTTGGTGAACAAATCTTTTTCCAAGAACTTCCTTGTAATTTCACCACGTCCTGACCACAAGAAAGGCCGACAAATTAATAACATCAATTTTCCGTATGACAAACTTAGGTAAAGGAAAGCATTGCATCCAAACTTTTGTTGTAGCAAAGACCACACTTTTAATCAATTGCAATCTCCTAGCAAAGCTGAGCAACTTTGCACTCCAATGTCTAACCCTCACAACAATTTTATCCACCAAGCTCATACATTGAGGAACAGTTAACTTCTTGCTGCTTAGAGGCGCTCTTAAATACCTAAAAGGTAAAGGACCATGCAAACCCTGTGAGATTATGAATCACACCCTTTGTGTTGTCTTCTACACCACCATAATAAGCTTTACACTTAGCTGGATTAACTGTAAGCCATGTAGAAGCAGAAAACTCTGAGAAAATGCTCATTACCAAAGACACTGACTGAGTGTCTCCCCTAGCAAAAAGTAGGAGGTCATCAGCAAAACTCAGATTGACTATGTGCAATTTTTCACATTTTGAATGGAAATTAAAGTCTGGTATGTGACTGAGCTTTTACAGTAGCCTATGGAGATACTCTATCACAATGACAAATAGCAAATGAGACAAGGGGTCTCCCCTTTGATCAAGAACTTATAAGACACACTACTTACAGTTAACATCACAGGGAAACCCAACTCTCTTAAGATAGCCTCTAAAGCGACCCATTCCATTGTATCATACGCTTTTTGGAGATCAAGTTGTAGCATACATCTAGGACTTCCTCCCCTTCGAGAATAACCTCTGATAAGCTCATAAGCAAGAAGAATGTGATCATGTATATGTTGTACCGGCACAAAAGCATTGTACAAATGAGGTTGTACTATTATACGTATACATTACCATATTAGAGCATTATATGTACATTTTATCATATTGATAAAATATTTTTTTTTTCTATAATCCATAATCATTTTCAAATATAAATGTCTGCCAGATTTTATTTTTATTTTTATCTTATGCCTTACAAAATGATTAGTTTTCATTTAATATATAATTATTATCTTATATAAACATAAAACTAAAATTATTAGCAATATTTAAAATAAAAGAAGAAAAAAATTGAAACTACACAAGATGTACATATATACTACTCCTATATATTAATTTATTTGGAAAATTTAAATAATCATAACTTGTTCATTATAAATTCAATTTTTCCATGTCATGTATCATGATTAAAGCTCGTAATATGGTTTTTAATTTAAGATGTATATTGCATATTAATTTTGAGATATAAATACTTTAAAAATTAAAATTTCATAAAATAAAAGTTAAAAAAGAAAAGCATTTCTCATTGTTTTGAAAACAACGGTTAAAAGCTTTTATATTCCGATGAACCCACGTAGCACTTCAGAATTAATTATTAAATTAATTCAAAATATTTTTTTAGACGTATAATAGATTATTAATTTCTAAAAAGCTACAAAATCTATATTCTATACTATACTTAAATATGGGAGTTAAATTGAAAAATTGATTTCAAATTGATTTTGATTTGAGTGGTAATTTCGTAGTTTTCTTCAAAATCAATAGTCTATATTATATGCAGTGGGAGAGAGAAATCTAAAACATAATTAATGGGAGTAGGGCTGTCGAAGGGTCCGATTCCGGTTAACCGCACCACAAATTGTGGTTAACCGCACCATAAATTGCCCAAAAGTAGGAACCACTAACCACACCAC